>VYZM01001241.1:388-26168 GCA_013398915.1 Dromas ardeola | reverse complement strand
AATTTAGGTATGGATGTTAGCTTAGTTAGTGCAATTCCAGTGAGGCTTTGTTCTAGCAAGCTTATGATCACACAGAAGTCAGGTGTAACATCTCCTATTATTTCAGGAGTCAACCTCATACAGACTGATCTCTTGATAAAAATATGACCATGTGAGGGGCAATGACAGAACTGTGCAAATGAAATTGAAAATGTGGATTTTAAAGATAACCCAATGCAGCTTATATTACTTTGCCACAGAGAGCACAAGGCAATACAGAGGAATTATTTGTGAAACTGTATTTTTCATACAATTATAGGAAGTTTTGAAGCTACAGTGGGGTAACTTACTCATGACATTTCTCAGTGGACTGAATCCTTTCCTTCTCCTACATAATTCAGAGGCAAAAGAGAACTTCTGTATTGATACTGAAGTCAATGAGACCCCTCTGATGCAAGAAGAACCCAGAAAAGCCTCACTACTGAGCTGACAGAGGTAAGCAGAAAACCTAGCAGCCCCACTCACACACAATTTTTCTGCAGTATGTCAAGGAGGATCATTTGACGGGGAGCTGTACAGCCATCTCAAGTTAGGAGGAAGGGGGAGAGCCCCTTTAAAAGGGCAGTTCAGCACAAAGTACCGGAGCAAGCATTATAGTAGCTGCCGCTGCTGGCAGAGTAAGAAGTACCAGGTGCCAGAAGTAAGCAGGGCCTCCAACAGCAGTGCCAGCACCTCTCTATACAAGACTGCTGCTGCCCAACTAATGGATGGAAATTTGGCTTCTGGATGACATCTTCAGGTTATTAAATACCAACATACGATAGTATAGGTAACTGAGGAGTTTTCAAGGTCAGGTCTCTATTAACCAGGTTGCCTTTATCAGCTGTCTTCAACATCTGGAACTGCTTTGTCTTTCAGGTGATAGCCTTCAGCTTTGTCTCCCTTTGGCACATGACAGTACCTACCCTTGTAGAGCATTAGCAAGTAGTTTCAACACAACAGTGTGTGTTTATTTTGTCCCTTTCTAGACTATCTCTCACAAAACACCCCAACTACACAATGAAAACCAAAATGCAAACCATTTTATGTCAGATGACAGAACTAACTAGTCTAAGATACAGCAGGCAGTACCTGAACAGCAAATGTAAGGCATAATTATCTGACAGATATTACGGCAAGTCAACCTCATAAAAACAGGATCAATGCTCTGCTCATATGAATGGCAAGTTAAATAAAGAATAGCAAAAGCAAAATAGATACTTTACAATAACCTTGAACAGTTTCTTCTCTTGTGGGCAATTTTGCTTTCTTGTTTGTTTGGAGTTGGTTGGTTCATTTTAGATTAATATATTTTTACAAGTTTTGAGAGACATTGTAAAAAACAAAAGATGTATCATTTTATTACCTCCTCTTTAAATTGTAAAAACATACTTCTCCATGGGAAACTGTTCAGCTGAATTCTTCTTATGGAGATATATTGCTAAGAGCACGTAAGGATATTTCTTCTGTGTCTTAAATAAATTAAAGAGGCAGCAAGTTGATTTTTCATTCCCTTCCTCAGCCACTGACACAGAAACAGATCAGTATCACTGGAATTTATTTTCATTTGGAGACGGCGGGGGGAGAGAAAGGCTTGATCTCTTAAGGCCAATGAATACAAAGATAATACTGTCTTACTGAAGTAGCAGAACACCATGAAGAGCAAAGACTAATCTGAGAACAGGATACGACAAAAACTTCATGTAAATCAAATCGTAAGTATGGTTGGTACAAACACTCCATCTGTGTTAGCTCACTGCTAAACAACTATTGGCAGGAAACAAAGTGGAATCTTTATAAACTGTGAGACAAGAGGTTCGTACCAGGTCAGAGTTTCACTAATTTCAAATGCAATCAATTCCAGGCATAATTAACATATTTCTCATATCCTTTTAAGGGCACCTCACTAAAATTATTTTTCAGTGTTTTCATATTTTAAAATAATGGTGAAAACGGCTAATGGCTAACATTCATGGCATGATATGGAAATAAAATCTTATGCTTTTGCATAGAAAATGAGAAAGTAATATAATCAAGGAGCATCTGTTTCTGAACTTCCTTGTGCTAGACCACTGACAAAATCAGTAAGTACTTCCTGACCAAAATTTGAAACATTTCTCTCCTCAAGTGCACTTTCATAAGCAGTGTCATACAACAATATCCGCATGTAGTGGTTCGTGTAATCCTGAAAATGATTTGATTTATTGAGTGCAAAAAACAATTAATCATCGTTTCCTTTGTTGTACAGACATCATGGTGATAGTCACAAGGAAAAGCCTGGACTAAAACAGATGCAAGAAATAGGCACTAAGTGGTAAGCAAATATTTAGGTTCACACACTTGCCAATTTGCCACAAAGTTTGTGATGCAGTTCTGCTTTTTAGGGCCTGATGCACATTCCCTTTTTTCTCATTTCCTGTAAAAAAAGGGGCTTCAGCAGACTTCACAATATTTCAAAATTGTTGAATGATAAACAGAAAGATGAAAATTAGCCAAATAAGAAAAGAAAAAAGTGCAAAGGTACTCTTGAATTATAACCTGAAGTTCAACCTATAGAAACTCATTTTATAGCTGGATGAAAGAAGCTCTTCCAGGAATTTATTATCTTCTCTCTAAATTAAGCAGAAGAGAAATTTGACCCATAGCCTTCAATATTGCAGATGGATGTACCCTCTGCAGTGCTAAAAGTAGAAGCAGGTAAATAACATTGCCACAACCATAGTTTATACATTTGATTCTAAACAAGAGGCACCAAATAATTAATTTTAAGTCAAAATTTTCAAGTGACCCAAAATAATCATTCTCCATTGTAGTATGTGGGATTTTTTTGTTGTTTGTTTGCTTGTTTTTTAAAATTTAACTTTAACTAGCTGAGTTGCAACACCAGCTTTTGGGTAGCGAAACATTTGTGAGGTGAATACCATCCTAACTAACATGTATTTGCCAAAGGTAAATTTGAGAACTACTTCATTAGTTTTTTAAAAGCCTAACTATTTCAGAAACTCTTAGTTCTGAAAAGCTGCTCATCTAAAGAAAGGATTTCAATTTTAAGAATTTGACATTTGAAACAAAACAAAACATTATGATATGTCAAAGATGGACATGGATCAGGTCTTCAGTGGTTATGCTGTAGCTACTTCATTTTCAGTGTCATTATAGAAATCTGTATCTGCTAAGTAATTAATCTATCATTTTTCCAACAAATACTTTCTTTCAGTCGTGGATATAGGTGGTGTAGTTGCTCTATGATATTAATAAAAAAATGTTGAAAACTTTCTGTATCTTTTGCACCCTGAACACTCTTTTAATAATGACTTAAAATAAGAATTCCTAAATCTGTCAGATCATGGTAGGCACTCCAGTGTACTGGATTTATTATGTGTGTAAATTAATTTACAGGCATTTTCATTTGTTTCACTGATATCAGTTCTAATAAATATTGGTCTGAAGGATTTAGCATGACACAATGGCTTTCTGTTATCTTCATATTATATTCAAAGCACTAAATGAAACATCTTTGATGATGAAATATACTCTAGGATTGTGGCTCTTGGTATTTTTACTTTAATCAATCCCAGCAGACATATCTTACTATACTAGATCAAACAAATTGCACTTTTGATTTATTTTGAATCTAGTGAGACTGAATAAACTACTTTTTTTCCCTCTCACTGTATGGCAGATAATGAGCAAATGGATAACCAGATGGCATAATTTTTGTAAAATTTCCAAGACACATACTGTAGCATGTAAAAAGACACATTCATAAAGTGTCCTATCTTCTGGCATGTATCTCAATTCATTCAAGTAAAAATTGGCACAGAAGCTACTGTTTTTCCACATAATTGTTGACTCTTAAAACATATAAATGACAAAACTCAGAATGAGAAACGGCACCTTTTAACTATAAATGCAACTAGTTTTGTCACTTTTTTTTTTTCTATTCTTCCTAATTATTTTATAGCAGAAGGTTCTTGAGAAGACGTAACAAAAATTAAACACTTCAAGATGTATAAGCTTACAAATGGACTTTGTTATCTTCAGTAAAAATAAATTAATTCTAGATCAAACACTTATTTCATGAGGAAATTAAGGTTTCCACAGTAAGCCAGTACAAAGCACCTGAATGATTTAAAACCTTCGTAAGGGAAAGTAGTCAGCTTTCAATAAAGCCTTGTCTACACGGTGAATGCGTAGTTTTGGTTATACATATCCTACATACATCTTGTAGTACAGAAAGCTTTTTTCTTGGTGTTGGCAAAGGTTTTTTTCGGGCAGATAACCATGATATTTTGTTGGTGGTGTTGCTGAAAAAAGATTAATTTATTGGGATCTTTGCCATTTGCATTGGCTCAGATCTCCTGAGCAGAATGGTCTGTCACTGTCTAGATGATGTCACCAGTCTCCCTTGAAGAGTCCTTGGAAAATCTTCATCTGGATCTGGTGAGACACCCTGAACTGCTGTTCTAGTAATTTTTCGTAATTCAGCTGATCCATGGTCTTGCACGTGCACTTCAGCATATATATGATTTGTTTGCTATTGATTATCTATGTACAAAAGACTCACTGTCATCTGATAATTTCTGCACCTGTAGGTACAGTTTCTTTGGACTGTTTACAAGTGCCTTAGCTATGTACAGTTTGGTAAACTCTGTGCAAAGAGCTCTCTAGTGGGGTCTCTGGGATGGGCTGATTCTCCTCCCAGGCTGGTAGTTGAAGCATATGTTGAAACACATAGGTTATGCATAACATTTGGTTTAGATAGAGTATGAGCTTCCTGGAGGAATCTCTGGGACTGTCTGAAAATTCCAGCTGGGGAGGTCTTCTAAAAATTTGTCAAATGCTTTTCTGCAGCATTCTGGCAGAAGGCTGCTGGAAGTTCAGTCAGTCACCCAAGGTACAAATGACTAAGTATGCTGAGCATGTACACAGGCACAGCATATGTTGTCTCATACAATGACCAATCCTATCAACTTAGGGTACCCAGAAATCCAGGACAGGACAGGTCTAAGGAGTACAGGTGTGTGCGTGTATGTTTACTGTGTAATTTAAATGACAGGTGAGTAACAGAATATTTTATAATCAGGTTTCAGACATTTGCAACTTCTGCTCAGTTTGTATCGGCATTATCAAATGGAGTAAGAGAGGTGAAGTGAAAATACTCCTTTTCCTTGAATTTTCCATTCTTTTACTTAAGCTGATGGCCTCTTCCATATCTAGGCTCCTATATCAGCTGAGATCCTGTTATGAAATAGTGATACAAATATCAAGACCAATAGTTGGAAGAGAGATATGTCTTCACTTTCTCTGCTTCAGCATCAGCTGAGCAGCAGGCTGACAACAGAACCGAGGAAAAGCAGGGAGAATCGGAACTTTTTTATAAGCCAGAGGATTCGATAAGCAGCTGAAATTCTCGTCTCATTGTGACCCGTACTGCAAGGTATCTTCAGGAGAACCAGTGAGGCAAGCACACTGAATCTGTAATGTAGTCTCTGGCAATAAAATCTTGTACGTATGCTGAATTACTAGATAGCAAGGCTAGAGTAGCTCATTAGGAGTATGTTTCAATGGGTACGGACAGATGCCTGCTTTTCTGTCCACATTCAAAGGCAGCTGGACACACGTCATTGCCACTGTGTATGAGCTACCATTTCCTGCTCGTTATTTGAGGGCTGTGTCTGCAAACACACGTTTCTACACTGAAGCTTGACTTGACTGATCCAGGCACGAACCTGGAGGAAGTTGTGTCAATCTGCACTTCTCCTTGTACACAAAGATTGAGAACACTTACCAGGTGGGATTTAGTTCCTCCAAAACACGCTTAGATGCAGGAAACTAAGCACCCATGACAGTCATTGGAGATCTAGTCAACAGCACAAGGGGAATTTGGGGAGATACTCAGCTCATCTCAAAGTAGTCATATATGTTTGGCCAGCTGCCTTGCTTTCTAGACCCCGTTGACTGCATTGGTTTTGTTTCCACTGACTTAAACATCTGCCTCAAAATAGACACCCACTTTTAGGTGGATAGAGCTGGAACAAAATAGCACTCAGGTACCTCCATTTTCTGGCAATTTTCTTCATCATTTTTTGAAGATAAAAACATCAGTTTAAGCATTCAACAATCAATAGTCATCTCTTGTACTCCCTAATAATAATAGAGAGTTTTTCAAGCTGTATCTACAAAAAAAATCTCCATTGATTTAGGTGGTTTTCATCTCAAAACCCTCTAGAAGAAATTTAGATATTTGACTAAGTACAGAAGACGACAATTCTGTATCACTTTCTTTAAAAGCCATTTTTTTCAAGTAGAGAAAAACTCTGTTATAAAAATATTTTACCTTCTATTTCAATTACTGCTGCAATGTGATACCTTTTCTTTTTCCCAGAAGAGGGTGGGAAAAGAAAATTTTAAGAATTTCTCATGGTCATTTTTCATTTAAACTGCAAGCTTTCCACTAAAGAAAAATCTTTTTCCTCACAGAAAGGTCACCACAGTCCAGGAGCTATGAACTATAAAATTCCAGGTGTATGTAAAGGCTAAAAATATATTTTAAGCTTTGCTTGAACTACTGATAATTATTCTTTAGTTTTTGAATCAGTACTGCACAGGTCTGATACTCCAAATCTTTGTGAAAACTACTTTATGATCCAGCATTCCGCAAAATGACAGAGTTGCTTTGTCACATCTATAGCAACGGGAAATCCAGCAGAATGGCCAAGGTTTCTTGGAAGTAATGCTCCAAGCGGAACCACAGTCTCAGTGTGTGAAAACATACAAAACTTTCTCAGCATAACAAATCTGGCTGGAGCAAGATTTAAGATAATTTAAATTAAACTAGCCTAAGTCTCTACTTACCTCTGTAATGTAGACTTTTACTTTTTTTGGTAGATTTTCTCTGACCACTGTTAATAAGCAATAAAGGGGCAGTTCCCTGCACCAAAGCTGACTGATTCAGAATGTAATTACCAAATCTACTTGGTAGTATATACTGGGAAAACAGAGGAGACAAGATTTGCCCTTTTTTTCTGACAATGCCTACAGAAACCTATTTTTAGATCTGTCAAATTTCAGCACTATGCACAATGCACACATCTGTGTTTCTCTCATGCTGCCCAACTTCAGGGTTTGCAGGTAATATTTCTCCAGTTCAGTTACAATTTCTCTCCCACTCCAGACATAGTGGATTGACCTACTGATAAATTTAGTCTAACACATGGTGGAGCACCTGTGTAGCATCTAGGAGAGAATGTAGTCTCCAGAGAGAACCTGGGCTCATGCCATGTCATGATTTGTGTTTCCTACCATGTGACCTGACCTGTGTGAACCTCCGTATCATGCAGTCTGACCTGCGAATCCCTCTTGTCATATGATCCAATGTGCAGCATCTCTTGTACTTGATCAGAATGTAAAATAGCTGACTGATTTGTTATACTATTTTCTTCACCTTATCTTGAATTTAATTTTCTGTACTGTCTTCCAATATAAAAGGTACAAAAATTTTCTGCACCCATGGTAACACTTTGTCATTTCACTGCACTTCGTTGATTTCCCACATGCTGAAAACTTTGTTCTACCTGAAAGTAAAACTGCAATGTAATCTTTGAATGTGACTTTCACTTATCTGCTCCTGGTATTCCCAGAACCCAAATTCCTTACCTGGTAAAACCAGAAGCATTTTAAAAGACTAGCAATTACTATATTGTAAATATTTTGATTTCATATCTGATGTTCATATTCTTTCCTTGGTAGTCTAATTTACTTTCTGTCTCAATAAAGTGAGGTCATCAAAAACTGACATGTTTTCTCATAAACCAGGTACCTACAGGATGTAATCTAAAATTTCTTAACTTTCTGTTTGAAGAACTATGTAAACTAAAATTCTGCAGCTTCTTATAGTAGCACACTCTTTCCCCTCTCTGAATCCATTTTGGCTCCTCCTTGAACCTTATTCGTTTTTAAGGTAGCTTTTAGTTCTGAATACCAAATTCATCTAGACTTGTCTTTCAGTGAGATGTAGACGTAATGATAATATGTTACTTCTAGTTGATTGCCATCACACGTGCCTCCAAAGATTCATGCCAGCATAGATATCCACAATAGCATCCTCAATGACCCATTTGTTATGACAAAGCTCCTACTGTGGATGTTCATTACATTGATTCTCCTGAACCCCACAATATCAGACTTGTGGGATGAATCTGCATATGCCTCAAGACTGGTTTTGGCATCTGTGGTCAAAGATATACCCTACAAAGAGAACATGTCTCTGTAACTATGTCAAGAAAAATCAGACCTTGTGGCCTGACCACTCGCCTTAGTTTTATTCCCCCGCTTGTTTCCCTTACACTAGGAAGCTGGTCACTCTGGGAATATACAACAAAGAAAGCAAACAGCCATGCTCTTTTAAAGTCCCTGTACACTCAAAATGTCACCTTTGGTACAGCTCAGATATATGTAGTAAAAAATGCTATGTACACTTTCTTGCTTCACTGATTTCCTGCTCAGCAGGATCCTCTTGGCTCAGGTGGATCTCCCCAGGAGCCCAGGGCCCTGGGTCTCCATACAGGGTTGCTTGGCTGGGAAGTCTCTCTCTTACGCCTCTGCAAACAGCTTCCTCCTATTGTTCAGCACCAGTGCCCCTTAGCCTTTAGCAAAAGCACTCTGTTTACCGTAAAACTTCTGTTGGGTTTTATCTTATGATTCATCACTTGGAGGAGTGTAACTAGTCACCAGGTGAACTGTTGCCTACCTCCAAAAAGCACCCCCAGAAGGATTTTTCCTTCCTTGAGCCATATAGAAAATGTCATTTCACAAACACTTTTTCTGGCACTAAAATCTGGCTTAAGATATTCCTGCCATCCTGGGTCACTCATATTTGTTCTAACAACTTTTTTATTTTTTTTAATCACTCCTGTTCCAGTTCACCCTTTATGATAATTGAGCTATTTGTTGCACAGTAAAATTGCACTTTTTTTTTTTTTTTTATTTAAAACAATGCAGTAGGGTGGGAGATTTCAAAATTGATTTCAGCTGCTTATAGCTAGAGAAAATCAGGTGGGACTATACACTTACTTGATGCCTTGTCTTGGCTAGAAAAGGCTAGGTAGTTATCTTGGAGTTTTGATTGTCTACTATGCCAACACAAATATGTCAGTATAATACATGCACTACTATCCATTGCTTGTCTATTCCACACTGAAAAGAGATCTTTTTTGAACAAAAGGAAATAGTTAATTAATCTATATTAAACAAGACACAAGATTTAACAAAAATTATGTAGAAATCTCTCACTGTCCAGCTGATATTTCCTGACTGCTTGAACCTATCTGACTAAGGAATATTAGATGGTTTTTTTTCCTAAACGTATTCTGTAGCATAAACGCTAAAATAATTTTGAATGTTAAAACAATTTTGAACGAACAAAGGTTTCAAAGGATTCATGCCATTCTGTTCGTGTGATGAGGAGTTACCATTTAACTTCTAATAATTACTTTGATATCAGTATGGCATGGTTGATTTTATTTTCCCCATTTCTGAGGACAGCATTTTAGGTCTGTCCTCCATCTGCCATTCACTATGTGTGACTAATTTAATTCAAAGACAAGAATTACTCAACTGGAATAACAGTAGTTTACAATAGTGGGACTAGCAAAGTTTTAGATTCAGTTTTGATTTTTAATTTCATTCAGTTTTGATTTTTAATTTGATTGTTAATTGAAAACACTGTGTATTCTTTGCACAGCTGTGCTACTGTTATCCTTTACTTTCAAATTTTATGATATTTCTCTGCTAAGACCTGAAATATTTTCACAAAAAGGAAAACCAATGAAGTATTTTGAGTTGAGCAAAATTATTATCTCCCTTGTTGTTTACACAGACCTAAAGAGGCCTTAGTTAAATATTCTTGTACTGAGCAGTCATTTGCGTTTACGCTGGTTTGCATTCAGAATATAAAGGTTTTTTAAGTGTCCTATTTGGATAAATTGTATTCGATTGTCTCAGTTCCACTTATTTCTACACAGTAGAAGTTATACCTACTTATAGGTATGTGCTCATGATTCCTTTGGCTACATACTCAAATGTGAAGATTTTATCCTGGCTAGGAAAGAGTTCTGCCTTCTCAATGTTAACAACATAGCGCAGAGATCAAATCAATGTAACAACATAGTGCAGAGATCAAATCAGACCTTTAAATACTCATCAACAATTTTCACTTGATAGAACTCTGTTTTATGTCTGTTTAAATAAATGTATAGCATCAGTACTGTTATCAGGTGCAGGGGATCAGCTCTTGATACAAATTCAGCTATTATACACAGATGTATATATCTACTGTTCTACTTACTTTTCTTGGTTCACTGAACAGTTATTTTTCAACATATTTCTTTTTTAGAATGTATTTCTTAGAAAACCTTCATAATTCCAAGGTGCTAGGCAGATCTTAACTAGTCCAGCATATACTAAAATACTCATTAGTATAAGTTGGCTGAGATTTTTAAAACTGCTAGTTAAATCAAAGAAAGAAAACCATTCTGGATTTTTTTTCATACAGTAGTAATAATATTTTCAGTGATATTTTTAAAAAAATAATTATCAAGTGTGTTAAACCTAAGCAATACTTAGACCACAGCTTGAAATGAAATGCACAGATTTATTAACAGTGTTTACATATTTATGCTCATGACATTTAATTTGAATATTAAATATTAATCTGACTTTGACCTTCTTGATTTCTAGGAGATAAATACGTGAGTCAGTAATTTCATTTCTTTAGGCTCCTTCTCTTCACTTCAGTGTAAATTTTATTACAAACAGTCGCACTTGGGTAGATATTAAAAGAACAACTATGACAATCAATTTGTAGATAACGGTAGCAAAAATGTTAGATCCTTACACAATAAACTGCTGAATATTTTACCTAAGTTGAGGATGTTATTCAATTGCAAGTGCTATATGCAGGACTAAGCTAACTTTTGACTGAAAGGACAAGAATATAGCTTCTGTCATATTTCACATCACCCCTGGAGAATCTTATTCTAGTGCACCAGAGTCCAATACGGGGCTGAGTCAGTAGTATCACCTACATTCTTACTACAGAATAGATTAAAAAAAAAAAAAAAGTAGTTTTGAAATCACTTGCAGACTAGCCAAACACATTTTCTTACACCACGAAGAGTATTTCTTGGTTTTGTGATACTATGGGGCAACGTTAAGGCTGAAGGTTTCTTGGTAAGTGTTCTGTCCCATACGGTTTCCTCCTTTCTCCCTCTCTCTTGTAACCTAGCAATTTAATATTTCATTGGGGGGGTGGGGGGCGTGTTAAGTTTCTGACTGAATTCCATGGAGTAAAGCTTTTGCTTTTTAAAGATGTTTAATAAAGCCACATGTAAACCTTCAGCGTAGCTTTGCAAATCATTACGCTGTAACCAAATGGTGTTCCTTTTACAACATGGTAAGTGCTGTCCTGGTTAAATTCCAGTGCTGGTAGCTGAGACCAGGTTTGCTGGCCTTGACTGTTATTCAAGGGGAGGACTCCTGACATAAAATCTGTTACAAATACTGTTAGGAGTGGAGGAACCTGTCATAGTCAGTGACAGACAAAGTGAAATGCTATTCCTTGCCATGTGCTGAATCTCTGGTACAAAGTAGCATAGGCCTAACAGAAGAGGCTGTTGTTGCAAGCCATACAGTGGCTCAGCAGCTGGATATTATGGTTTTTTAAATGTTGCCTGCACTACTCCTAGAATTAACATTGTAAATTATATTACCAAGCTATTCTGAGACCATACTTTTCTGATAGTTGTCGAGATACCTGCAGAAGTATAACCTTACCCAGCCAGTTTACTGTACAGCCCCACAGATGCATAAGAGCCAGAACAGAGAAAGAATTGAGAGGGCCAAGGACGGATGAGAGTTGCAGCTGCTTGCGTCCCTTTAGGCAGTAGCAGCACCAGTTGCCCTCCTACAGCCTGACTGTGGTACCCATATGACATGAGTATCTTCCATGCACCACCTCTCTAGCAAAACCAAGCTACGATGGTAAAATTGTGGTTGTAGAAATAGAATGATAAGGTTTTGCACGTAAAAATCAAGTAATCACCTGTCTTGCAGTCTCCTGGAGGAGCCTGTGGCATTTCTCTATTTTTTAATTCTGAAGTCCGTTTTTTATCAGTCCCTACTCAGTAAAGCACATGTTCATAGTCTGCTCCTTTTGAACAAGGCTAAATAGAGGTCTGCTTTTAGCTTGTAGAGGCAAAGCCATTTTAGCTTTAATCTAGCTAGTCTAGGTGTCAGGAGCAGCCAAGATATGGCTCACAGAGTCCTGCATGAAATGTTTGAAACGATCGGTCTGTACTCGGAGACACAGGCAAATCCAGCATTTTTGTTACTACAGTTACTTAAGCAGATTGTGTCCTTGCTATAGCTTTCATATGGTAATCTTTTAAATTTAAATCATCAGGACTTGAGCAGATGCTCATTGTCAAGCCTGTACTTAACTGTTTTGCTAGTCCAGGGTGTGGAGTCAGGACACAGAGCTGAACTGTGTCAGAATAAGCTCCACAGCTCAGAACAACTGCTGAGAAAAGCAGCTGCTGCAGGCACTATTTGTCATTAAGTTCCAGCATTAGCATATTACAACAAGGCTTCAAATTAAAAATAATAATAATAAAAGAAAAACAACACAAAACCCCACTGACAGACATTAAAAATATTAAGAGACTATCCTATAGGGTCTATAAATGCCAAATTCAATTCAACTTGAACTATCATTACATTTCTGCAGTAGTATAGGTCTGGCAGTCTCACTCAGGCAGGGCTGAAAAATTGGGATTTTTTCCAATCAGGTCAGAGCACTAAAGTAGAGACCAAACATATTCTGTTTATAGCATTCAGACAGCTGCAGAATGCTTCCTCCGCTAGTCTTTTTGTTATTGTTGTTGGGTGTTTGTTTTAGGGTTTTTGTTGTATTGTTGGCTTTTTTAATTATTTTTCTTAATGGCGATTACGGTAACTTTCTGTTTTTGCAAATGCATTATGGAACACAGCTTTCCTGAAAGACGCCATCAAGCGTGACTCTTGTTTTAGACTGAAGACATCTCACTCCATAATTGTGTCTTCTTCCCTAGCTACAGAAAATGTCTCTTATGTGTTTGCTCTGTTTCTTTCTAAGAAATAATGCATGAAGGGACACCTTACAAGAGAAGGGAAATTTTGAAGGATGAACGTGGAAAGACAGGCTGCAAGACAGACTGCAAGAACAGATGTTAATGAATTTGTCCAGTTCCATGCCATTATCGTGTTTGATCTTCAACCAAGCACAGTGACCTCCAGTATTTTGATTACTTAGTATTCGTCATAGTAACTTACTTTATTCCAGTTTTAAACTAAACTTACTCAAATCAGTTAAGTGAAATCTGACAAAATGAATTCTTAGATATTTTCTAGAGAAAGAAATGGCTACATTTTATGGGTGATACACATAGGTTTAACTATTTTATTAATGAGCAACTCGACATTTAAAAAACAAAAAGAAAGAAAAGAAGCTGAATCCAGGTGTTAGTTCTGAAAATAATTTAGGCAGGATGTGATCAGAAATCAATTTTAATAAGTAATTTCTTTAATACATTATATTTTTATAGTGAAACTGTTTCTTGACAAACTGGAGCCTGCTTGTTGTGGGCTGACCTTGGCTGTTTGCCAGACACCCACCCAGCCGCTCTCTCACTCCCCCTCCTCAACAGGACAGGGCAGAAAATAAGATGGAAAAGCTTGTGGGTCAAGATAAAAATAGGGACATCACTTACCAGTTACCATCATGGGCAAAACAGACACGACTTGAGAAAAATTTATGTAATTTACTGTCAAATATATATTAAAAAAAAAAAGTGTATGTTGAGAGAACAAGAGAAAACTTAAACAACCTTCCCCCCACCCATTTTCCCAGGTTCACCTTCCCTCCTTCACCCCCGACTCCTCGACCTCCTCCCCCCTGAGCAGCGCAGGGGGATGGGGAACGGAGGTCTGCGGTCAGTCCCCGGCAGCTCCTCTCCGCCGCTCCGGCCTCCTCACACTTTCCCCGGCTCCAGCCCGGGCCCTTCCCAGGGGCTGCCGGGAACCCCCTGCCCCAGCGGGGTCTCTCTCTGCGGGGGCGCCCGGAGCCCCTGCTCCCCTCCTCCCGCTCTCCCCTCGGGGCTCGCAGGGCTGTTTCTCACCCGGTTTCCCTCAGCCCTGGCTGCCGGGCAGCGTTTCGCCCTTTCTGCCCCCGGCTTTCCCTTCCCCGCGGCGCCCGCCCGTGGCTGAGGGGCTCAGCTGTGCCCTGCGCTGGGGCCCTTGGAGCCGCCTGGAACCGGCTGGGGCCGGCACGGGGCGGGTCCGGCCCGGCGACACAGGGGCCGCCCGGCAGCTCCCCATGGCCGGCACCGGGGCACCCGCACCCGGTACACTAGCAACACTAGTGTATTAATAAACATATTTTATAGGTTTTCTGTAAATGTAACAACACCTAAATGCTGCCCAATTTAAAGTACAAATGCAAAATACAAAATCTGCGCAGAATATATTCACCCAGCTAGCTACATCCAAAACCACAACTGTGAATACAAAAATAATAATCGTCATTTTTAGAATATAAGTTTTATGTTGTTTTCCTGCTCTCCAAACATGCTGAATTAGGTTGCTGCGGCCTCATCTTTCCCTGCTATGCTACATCTTGTCACATGAGGGATCATAAACAAGATAATGTTACTGAAAGCGCCATAAATGTGATAAAGTACACCAAAACAAGTATTTCAAATTGCGTATTGGCACATAAGTGTAGGCCCCTTCCCACAAAGGTCTAATACTTACTGTCTCACTGACTTCTGGGAAGCTGGAAGCTGATAGTTTGGACTTCCCTCTGATATTTTCTGTTTTCTTTAGATACGTTGCTTCTAAATCACTCCTCACACATCCATGGCTTGAAGAGCCCACAGAGATGTTATTAAGTCTTTCTATTCCGTATAGTAGTCTGTGGGGTTTTGTTACCTCTTATTCAGATTTTGTTGATTGCTGGGGTGGAAGAGTCAAAAGTCTTGACTGCTGATGAAGAGGCTTCCTTAGCAGCCTATATACAAAATAGGTAGAAATCACACTGGAAATTCTGCTATCCCCGTTACAGCAATGATCATTGCCACAAGAATAAAATAAACTCTCTACCGTGCATACCTCTGGAACTCGGTCATAATGTACAGGAAGGAGTAATCCCTTGTAAGTACCTCCGACAGATATTTAGTTATCTTTGTGCCAAAGCTTTTAAAAAACTGGCATGTCCCAGGTTTCACTATGATGAAAAGCATATTGACTATTCATGAATTACACTAGTAAAACTCGTACTTTTCTGGGAAGAACCCAGGTCTGTGTATCTACTTCATTTGAAGGGCAGTGAGGCTGATTTTCACTAATGCAGTAAAAACGTCTTTGTTCGCAGGCTGCTACAGAATGCTTTGTCTAAAAAAAATTACCTTTGATGTTAAAACTTAATACTTAAAAATGCTTTAAAATACTTTAAAAGATACTTGATTATAGTAGTTTTGACAAAATATTTATTTCAAGTGATTAAAATTGGAAATTATGCAATTGCATTAATTACACAAAAATTGGCTATTTTATGAATTTAGTCCACTGGTTTTTTTAAGTCTTACTATATACTTAAAATGCTACAAATTATATGCTTGTCAGATATCAATAAAATAAATACTATTAGTACACACAGTGATTAAAACTATTTTCCTGTGTGCATCGATTATGACCTCTCGATCCTACAACCAAGGATTTACCTAGTTATATCATAACATCTACACACAAAAACGTCTTAGAAAAAATCGCTCTGTCAGTCCAGCCTGCAGTTGTTTCACCCTAGACATTGACTTGCAGTTTTAGTGAGTTGGATAGGGATGAGAAAGGCTATACTATTTCACTAAAGCTTTTTTGTCTTCGCCTATATAACTAAACTTATTGTTCGTACTGTTCCTTCTGATTGTATCTTGCTTTTTTACAACATGTTTTCTACAGTCCTAGCAAATAAAATGTCGTCCGTGCACATTCACTCAGAATGCTGCTGCAAAGATTTTTTTTTTCTTGAGCTGTTACTTTGGGCATGTTAAAACTTCCTCAGGAACCATTCACTGATTTCTCTTCTGTAGTCAATAAAGCTTCAGCTTTATTCTTCCTAGCTTAGTGTCATCTGTTTGCTCATCTCTCACTCCCTTTTTCCAGTATGCCTACCTTTTCAACCAAGGAAATCCCTTACTTTTACCATGCATGCCACCCTCCACTTTTGAACAGGCCTCCCTGTCTATATATTTCTTTCAGTTATTTTCTTTCAATTTTTTTCCCAAAACTCTTTTATTATCATATAAACAAACAAAAAGTTTGTAATGTTTCAGGCTGCTTTATGTGCTGTGATCAACATGTATTATGATGAAAAATTATTCTCTATTGTATCTTTATATTTCCCCATCTATCTATATTCATATTGTCTTCTCTTAAGTATTTCAGCTTTGAATTTTTTATATGCACTGACTAGCTCAATACCCACAATCGGAATTCACAGACATTATGTTAATATGATGTAATAATGTTAAATAATGATTTGTTTCTCATTCATGTGGGCACCAATGCCAAGGAAGACCTTAATTGGACATTAAGACCTTAATTGGACAATTGGAAGACCTTAATTAATGAAAGACATTGGGGCCCAGGTTGTGTTCTGCTTGATCCCTGGTGGGGAAGGCTCAGGTAGGAAGGGATGCATCCTGCACATCAATATCTGTCTGGTACTGCAGGCTGTGCTTTGGATTTTATGACCACGTAATCCTCTTCAAGGAACAAGAACTACTGGATAGCGTTGGGATCCTTCTGACAAAGCGGGGTGAGAACACCTTCAAAAACAAGCTTGCCTACCAGCTGAGGAAGGTTTTGAAGTAGGTACCTCAGGAGATGGAGACTAAGGGTAGAGGCAAATCTGAGAACAGGAGATGGGGGCAGCCTCACAATTCCTCTCAGAGAGTCATGACTGGAGCCCCATTTCAAATGTCAGTGCACAAAACATACAGCACGTGAAGTAAAGAGAAAATAGGTGTTGGTGCACAGCTGTGTGGCTGTGGTGTCATAAAAATGTGGGAGCACAGCTCATGTGGTCTCAAACGTTTCGCTGTGTCTGGTTGGGATAGAGTTAGTTTTCTTCATAAGAGACCGTCTGGTGCTATGCTTTGGATTTGTGACTAAAGTAGTGTTGATAACACGCCAATGTTCTAGCTGTTGCTGAACAGCATTTGCACAGCACCAAGGCCTTTTCTTTTTCCCATGCTGCCCCACCAGTGAGTAGGCTGCGGGTACGCAAGAATTTGGGAGGGGATACAGCCAGGACAAGTGACCTGAACTGACCAAAAGGGTATTCCATACCATACGATGTCATGCTCAGGAATAAAAGCTCAAGCAATGGAGAAGAAAGGTGGGACGTTCACGGCTGCGTTGTTGGTCTTTGCAGCTAGGAAGTGACTGGACATCTGCATGCCAATGGGAAGCAGTGAATTAATTCCTTGTTTTGCTTTGCATGCATGTGCAGCTTTGCCTCACTTCTTAATCTGCTTTAACCTCGACCCGCAAGTTTTTCTTGCTTTTGCCCTTCTGATTGTCTCCCTCTTCCTACTGGGGATGAGCGAGTGAGTGACTGAGCGGGGTCTTACTTGCTGGCCAGTGTCAATCCAACACAAACACAGAGAGCCCTGCTGTGGAATGGGCAACAGGAAAGTTGGGGGCTTATGTATCATGATCAGAGGGGAAGCCAAAAGGGGGCAATTGCAGTAGGCATTTGCTACAGACTGCCACAAAAACAACATGGGGACAATGCTGCTTTTAAACAGCCTCACAATAACAGGTCCTGGATCTCATGGAAGACTTTTGCTACCTGACATTTGCTGAAAGGAGAACTTGGAGAGGCTCAGATTTTCTGGAGTCTGTCAGGGTCCATTTTTGATGGAGGTGTTGGATGGCCGAACTACAGGATGTGCTTTGCTGCATCTACTGTTCAAGCACAAGGAAAATGATCATGGATTTGAAGATTGATGACAGCCTGGGTTGCTGTGACCTAGTGATGGTGCAATTTTAAATTCTGAGGAAAACAGGAAAGATAAATAGCAGAATAAAGACCCTTCAGGGGAGCAGACTTGGGATGTCCCAGGGAAATGGCCAGCAGCTTCCTCTGAGAGGCTATCTCCTCCCAGGGGGTCTACCCTCATCTGCAGAAAATTGTAGAAACACGGAGTGGAAGGAGCTTGGAATTATGTCAAGGCTAAGCGAGTAAAGGGCATGCTAAAAGTACTTTTATTTAAATATGTGAAGACCCAGCCAATGGTATGCTAGTACACAGTAACGCTTAGGAAAGGAAAAAAGATGCAGACAGTGATAAATTTAATTACCAAGTAGGAAGACCTGAAGGAGAAGAAATATAATTTTGTCAGTTACTATGGGAAATGAACAAATTCACCTATATTAGAAGTGAGCGTGGTATATTGTAAATAAATGACTAATTGAATTTAAATAACTTTTAAAAAATTAGTATTTTGAAAAAGTGAAGACAACCTGAGAAAGGTACTAAGAACCTGTGAGCTAAACTGGGGAATGATATATAGCATGCAGGGAGAAAATGTTGCAGAAGCACTTCAGAAGGTTAATAATATCTGACCCAGATGAAATGCCAAAACCACATTTAACTCATGGGAATCACAGAATCACAGAAGGGTAGGGGTTGGAAGGGACCTTCGGAGATCATCTAGTCCAACCCCCCTGCCAAAGCAGGTTCACCAGGAGCAGGCTGGACAGGAACGCATCCAGGCGGGTTTTGAATCTCTCCAGAGAAGGAGATTCCACAACCTCTCTGGGCAGCCTGTTCCAGTGCTCTGCCACCCTCAAAGTAAAGAAGTTTTTCCTCATGTTGAGATCGAACTTCCTGTGTTCCAGCTTGTGTCATTTGCCCCTTGTCTTGTCACCGGGCACCACTGAGAAGAGCCTGATCCCATCCTTTTGACACCCTTCCTTTAAATATTTATAGGCATTGATAAGATTGATAAAAATGAATCAAACATTTGGCAAGGCTACTTAGTAATACTCTTTGGTCAAATATTGGATGATTAGCATCAAAGGTTTATTGTTCTTATTTTAAATATAGAAAGAAATATAAAAATGCTATTCAGTTATTGTAGAGTTACACTAACTCAGCTTCATCCAGAATGTGAATGACAAAATGACCATAAATGTTAAAAATAAATGGGTATACTATAGCAAATCCATGACAAATACTAAACTGTATCTGGAACAAGCCTTGAGTCCATTTATATTTGCAAGTGTTACCTTTGTGGTAAATGAGAATAGATGAAAGGAAACATCTTGAAATGCTGTGTTCTCTCATGATTCCATTATCTGCACAGAATAGTCATTCTTCAAGCCAGCTGTGACAGTGGCAACTTGAACAGGCTGGACTTTGGGTGTTAGTGAGACCAAGGACATAAGCAGTGAAGAAAAATCCGCATGCTTTGCTTCAAAACAGAAATTAAAACTGTAGCATAGCAGAATGACTGGAGGTTGGAGAAATGAAACAAGGAGACATATAGCTTCAGTTTCTAGAAGCGAGGGGGACAAGGAGGGAAGGGGGAGTGGGAAAGGACGGGAGGGGAGGGGAAGAGAGGGTAAGGGAGCAAGGGGAGGCCAGGGGAGATGAGGAAGGACTGGCTAGCCAAAGGTTTGAGGAATTCGGTTGTGCTCTAAAGGCCTATGGTGGTATTTGTAGAACTATTCCTTGGAGTGAATGATAGAAAGATAATCTATTAGGACACCAAAGCTCATGTGATACATCAATGCAATATTTAGGAACTTCAAAGATTTCAGCCTACGTAATGTGGGGCTTAAAACAGCAGGTTATGATTTGAGTAGGATACAGGAAAAAAGAAGGAAAACCTTGGAAATGAGTCGTTGTTTGGGTTTTTTGCTTTTACTGAAAAAGCACTGGTTTATGGTTGTTGTTGCTTGTTTCCTGATGGAAACATAATGCTTTTAATGCAGGCCCTCAGTTTTCTGACTAAATATCATAAATATCAATTTACATTTTGACAAAGAACAAGTATGAGAAAGGGAAAGACTGACAAGGGTAGAAGCAGAGGCAGGTGAAGAAGTGAAAGTTTTGACAAAACTAACATGCTTTTCTTCATCTTTTATGGTTGGTGGATTTAAGCATGACTCAAGTGTCACACTCATAAGTATATGGCATGAACAAGCCATATGTACTTTTGGCACCATTGAATGTTTAAGCAATAAAAAGGATCTGAAATAGTCTTTGAATATGTCATTAGCACTGCGGAATGATGAGGCATTAAAAGGATACATGGCACTAAGCGTCCACTAAACGGTGTCAATCATAAGTATTTGAAGAGTCACCATACACTCTTGTAGTGTCTTTCCTGCACTAATAGAAATATTCAGCTATATTTTTCCCCATATATGAGAAAAGTGTCACAAGAAGCACTTAAGATTAGTATAATTTAGATAATACCTTCTATTTAAATGATTAGTGTTAACAGCTGAAACAAAAATAATCCACCCAACATCCTGAAGTTCTTTGTAAAAGTAACATATAAATTAGTATGAATGATAACAAAAGTATGTAATTTCCTGCAAAATGCAAAGTTAAAGAAAAGCACTTTCATTTCCCATTCTAGTGATGAGTATTCAAGCCAGCTAGATAATTATGTACCTTCCAAATTAACACAAAGACAAATATATTTTGGCCAAAGTGTAAATCTGTTCTCTAAGCTCAACAGCAAATGAAAAAAACTATCATAAGACTAAGTTATCTTGTATTTCCTGAACTACTTATTGCAGTCTTTCATTCCACAAACATAAAGGCCTACTCCTTCTAAAATTTATGTCTATGCCTAATTTAATCCAATAAAAATTCCTATGTCCCTAAATGCATGCATATTTCCTGGCACAGAAATTATTAGTTCACAATTGGTGCTGCATGTGGAAAGTGTCTTTCAAACATTAATTTTTCTAGCACTGTATAGTCAAGCTATAACTGATCTTACAAGTGGAAGGAGAGAGCTTGCATTTTCTCACTCCCTTTGAAATTACTTTTGTTCACTTTGCAAATGCAGCTGCAATGACTGAGAAGAAGGAAACTTTTAAACATCTCAACAAAACCCAATATCACACTCTTTTAAAGTGTTCTTCAAACTGAATGATTCTGAAATGTTTTACATACTCTGTACAAGCTCAGATAATGACCCTTACTGAACACTTCATGGGAAAATTAAGGGGCTTATCTCTAGCTCCTTGAACAAAGACGAGGAAGCTTCTGTTGGCTTTTAAAACCATTTTGTCTGTTTAGCAGAGGGAGAAAGCAAGTTTCAGTTTATTTCTTTCATGGAGCATGGAGGATGTTGGGGCTTTATTGTCGCTATTTCCAATTCCTATTTTTCTTTTGCACTTCAGGGACGTTACTATCGCATACTGTCCGCTCTTCACACCAACTTGCAGGCCAATAGTCTAGTTCATTATAATATATTTAATGCATCTGTTTCTCAGCCTGAATATCACTACTGCCATTTCTTTGCATGTAAAAGATTTAGAGCATAGATCTATAGTATTGTATAATATTATTTTATACAGGGCCTATACAATATTACACCTATACAGAATTCATCTGTGGCTTTATTGGACCATCTGGAGAAGTAGCATTTACAATAAGGTAAATAACCAAGGAGTTTGACCACAAAATGGTATGTAAATAAGTGCTCAAAAGGTCACAGGTGGGTAAGGCCCAGTTTAAGGTCTATCTCAACTGAAAACTACAATTTTAACTCAATTAGAATATGAAAATTTTAAATAGGTATACTTACAAAGCTTATTCTGATTCAGAAAATATGTCTATTTTAGCACAGTGCACAGTTTATTTCTGTAAAAAGATGAAGCTGGAATCAACTTTCTAATTTCAACCATCATTGAAGTTATAAGATTTCAGAAATATGCTACATAATCTTGATTTATTTGGGGGAAAGGGAGAACTCCAGTACTTTCCTGTATTTAAACTATGATTTTATTAATGTACATATTATGATCATAGAGTTACACGGGCTTTATGTTTAAAGTAGTGATGATTTTTTTTTATATCTTCCTCAAAACAGTATTTTTTGCATACATGGAGACTATTCTAAGAATTACAGTATGCATAAAATTAAGCTACCATCCATTATACTTGAGTGTCCTATGGACAGTGGCTGACCTATGCTATGTTAGTTTTTAATAAGAATGTTGAGTGCCTCCATAAGGCAGGTGGAGACAGCATGTTCAGCCCTGTTTGTCGTCATTGCCTATCAGTCTGGGTGGATCTCACCAGAAGCTTGCTCTTTTTTATTTGACTCCTGTGAAAAGAAAGATTTTGGAGAAGATGAAAATGGTGAATAAAGCATATTTTTAAACAGTTAAATGTTCTTAATTAGAAAAGGACTTATGAAACATGTTGAAAGGTGCCTGTTGAGATTCTGAGCATTATACTGATTTGACTGTAGTACTAGTGTGTATGTATTAAAGCACACAGAATTTCGAAGACATTGTGGATGCATAGTTAAACATTTCATAATGCCTTCTTACTAGGCCTCAAAGAGCTAGAAATCCTATTCCTCATAAATTGTACGGTCAAAAGAGCCCTGCAAATGGTTACTAGTTTGTTGATTTTAGACCAGGTAGGATGCAATGTCCATTAGCACATTCTGAACACCCAGTAAGGTAGCTAGAGGATGGACAATACTTAGTGACTTAGAGTGAAACTCAGGAGCTAAGAAAATTTAGTTTTCAGTAGCATGTAGAAGAAAGAAGCAGTTATGCTTTAAAAATTGGAGACCAGAAACTTGGTAAAGCTGGGTGAGGCAAGATTGCCCCCTGCTCTTCCTCGTTAGTTCAGGAGGTCAGCTGAGTTGCCAGGCCAGTGGCGGCAGATGCAGCAGCAGAAGCATGGCAGAAATGCATCTGCCAGGAGCAGGGAGCAACAAGATCGAGAGGCTGGACCTGGAAATGCAGGCTCTGAGCTGAGTTATGGAAACCCAGATGGAGGGTTAGATTACTGGTGTTAAAAAATTAGATGATGCAATGTCGGTAACATCTGTTTTGAAAATCATGTGTATCTGGGTTATATTTGTGGTATGAAATGATGCCAGGTGTCTGAAGAGCCAACCAAGGCCCTGAGGGACACTGGTACTGTAAATATTCATTGGATTGGTAGGGTAATTATCTAAGCATCACAGAAACAAATGCACTTTATCAAGTGATTCCTGTTTCGATCCTGTTATTTCCAACTTGAAACATGATTTTGGTGTTAAAAAAAATCCACTGCTGTCTAAATTACATCAAAGAAGCTACTGTGCCCTCAGATAAATTCTATTAATTTCTGAAATTCTTTGTTATTTTCTTTATGAAGTCCATACTAAAAAATTGTTGAGGATAGGTTCAAAGTAAAGTCTATGAGCAAAAACCAGTTACAGTTGTAAAACTACTGCCAGACATCAATACAGAAATAATTTTTGAATTTGTTCTTCTTAATACATTGCATAGGTTCTGCTTGAGTGGTCCCTTTATGACCTCAGCTTTTTTATTTATTAAATTGGTTTTACCTATGATTATACATACCTTCACATCCCTAAGCTCTATTTTCATACAACTACTTTATAGTTTTATTAATTTTCACCAATTCTGACCACTAAGCTTTCCTTCTGTAAGTATTTTCCATCAATTTATGTCCTTGTTACTGCTGACTACAGTATCTAATAACATGACCGGAACACACTTATTTAAAGCTATGATATTCAGGAATGAATAATGAAAGCTGGGATGGTAAGACAGCATTGTTGGTTAATGAAATGATAAATTGTAAAGACAGTATGGAGCAAATAGAAATTTATTTTGATCACGGTTACTCTGGGGAAAGGTGATAGAAACAGTCTTATTTTGGTGGTCTTACCAGAGTTCTCCACAAGCCTCAAGGGTTGAAGATAAATATAGACTTCTGTATTTTAGTAGAGAAATTAACGATACTAGAAATTACAACATTATTGGTAATTATTTCCCCACTGTACATTGGTGACAAAAAAGTGCTAGAAATAGTCATGTCTGTATATTCTTGGTCTTCATAACTAATGAAGTTCTTTGTGCTGACTTTAATAAAAAAACGCGGATTGGTAATTTATCAGAAATAGGAAAGTTATAATACATGCAGATCACATAGAAGAATAAGAGGGTTGTAACTCAAATTCTTGATTTAAAAAAGCTATAGATTCATGAAGTAAGATATCTATTTATGGTATGCCTACAAATACTCTGTCCTACAGATTAAAGTTTACCCTGATAACATTACGTGTGCGTATAGCTATTGTGAAATCAGCTTGACTGACATACTAACAACTTCACTGTAAAAGATGCCTGAATTTCTCCAAATCAGAACTGCTAAAACTTAGAGGAAATTGTATTTCAAGGAAGGGGGAGAAAACTCTGACACAGCTGGTGAATGGGCCGACTAGGGAAGTCACCCCACTGGACCTGTTGTTTGCGAACAGAGAAGGACTTGTAGGTGATGTGATCATTGGAGGCCATCTTGGGCATAGCGATCATTAAATGATAGAGTTTTTGATTCTCAGAGAAGTAAGCACCAGGGTTAGCAGAACTGCCACCTTGGACTTCTGGAGTGCAGATTTTTGGCCTGTTTAGGGGCCTGGTTGATAGAGTCTGTCATGGTTTGGGCCAGACTGGCCACTGAAATGAACGACAGATGCTTTCTTTTACTTCTCTCCCCTTCAGAGGAGGGAGAGCATCTCCCTTCAGGGAGAGAAGGATGAGAGAGAAAAGAGACTTACAAGTTTAAAAAAGCAAATAAACTACTTTAATGAAAATGCTAATAAAATAATAAAAAGAAAATAATAAAATGTATACAAAAATGTATCAAGCTCTCAGGATGATGATCACATCACTGGCAGGCACCGGGAAAGTCCCAGATTGGACTCGGCAATGGACAGGAGCTGAACTCAGGAACTGGATTCAGGAATGCACAGATCAGGATAAAAGGCAGACGAACAGACAGAGTCCTCCTCAGACACCAGCCATTGAAAAAAAAGGACTGACCCTTTGATCCATCAGCTTTTATACTGAGCATGAGGCAGATGGGATGGAATACCCTGTTGTCCTGTCCGCTCCTCCCCACAGGTGCGACCTCTCTACTCTTTTCCGTTTCCGACCCTCCAATGGGGCATATAACAAAGTCATCTGACCTGGGTTGTTATAGCAATAAGTATAAACAAGAGCCTCTCTGCATACCATTCCTTGGTATAAAATATAAACATCAGGTCTTATCACTCTGGAAGTGGACTACTGTCTTCAAAATACGCTTCAGAGAGTTAGAAAAGACTCGATGGAAAAGTAAAATTACTGAACAGAAAATTGGTTCTGTTTTACCTAAAACCACGACAGCGTCTCTCAGGAGGCAGTCCTGAAGCGTCCAGGAATGCTGGACATTCTTCAAGAAGGAAATATTACAGATGCAGGAGCAGGCTGTCCCCATGTACTGAAAGATGTGTTGACGGGGAAGAAGGTTGGCCTGGATGAACAGAGAGCTTTGGCTGGAACTCAGGGGAAAAAAGAGAGTTTATGACCTTTTGAAGAAGGGGCAGGCCACTCAGGAGGA
>VYZM01001237.1:147465-190324 GCA_013398915.1 Dromas ardeola | reverse complement strand
GCTGGCTTGGTATTTCTCCGGTGGAGTATAAAATATAAAAAAAAAAAAAAAAAAAAGCCAGACAAGTAGACCATTAAAAATCCCAAATTCAGATATAAAAGCATAACACTAATTTTAGTTGAATTGGTGTTGGGTTTTAGTTTTGACTGTTCCTTATCTCAATACATAATCACAGTTGTAAATACACTTATTCTGAAAATATTTGATGCGCTCATGTAGACCAACAAATCTTGGAAACCTGGAAGTAGCATGCCTTTGTGCTCATGCTTTAAATTTTCCTTGAAGGAGATTTGCAAGGCCCATAGCTGATACAAATTAAATATATATACAAAATAAATATACAATAAAAATTAAATATAAATGAAATCACACCTTATAATTTCCAGCCTCACGCTCTTCTAAAATAGTGGCTAAGACCTTCTTGCCCTTTAAATGTATTCAAGTACAAAGTATCTTCAAAAGGATTGCATTTATCATGCTGAGATGAAAACGTATTTACTTAAATGGTAGTCTTCGGTGTTTTCCTGTATAGTTGTCTGCACCAACTTGAGAACATAAACCAGCTAGAAAACAGCTCAGAGATACACAATCATCGTTAGGATTCATACAGCATAAGTGTTTTATTGAACCTCATGTTACAAGATACTATTTAAGACAGAAGTCATTCCATTTTCAAGCACATACTTTACTAGTTCAATAAATGTTTCTATACTTTCAGATCGCATACATTAAAGCAGTAGTTGCTTTTCCATATACCTTGGGAATTGAGACTCATAATCCGTTGATTGAACTGCCTGTTTCATTGATTCAGCCAAATTTTCTAATAAAAGAGGTGCCTATTGTCCTGATTGAACTGTGGAGTCTAATAATATAATTCACTTGGTTTGGCTTATCTTATTGATGTCTCTCTGTAGCTCAAGCCATGGTAATGCAGTGCCCAATTAGCATTTTCTAGCGCATGTTCGGCTGCTATTTGCTCAGTAAGGAGAGGTTTAATGACATGCTCTAAGACAGCCCAGGCAACTACTGGAGATTTTTCAGTTCAGCATAAGCAGCTTGGCACTAAATCCTGCCAGCATGTGGCTCTGGCAGCCGGTTCAGAGTTCGCCTCTAGCATAAGGTACTGGGATTTTCTCTTCATTACTGTTTGTAGGGCTCAGCGAAACCCGAATTCCTTGTTTTGACTAAGTTACACTAAGGTTTTTTCCACGTTATACCCACAACTGGGTACATCTGCTAGTACATCATGCAGTTCTCTCTTTGACCAAATAACTCACAGTCCTGCCTTTATTTACTACCTGCCCAAACAGACTATATATATACACACATAGATACATACACACAAACACCAGCACTGCCCGGAGATCTCTGAATTCTTAAAGTTCACCTGTATGATAGGAGATGACATTTTCATATTAAGGGGACAAAAATTACCCTGTAAGCCCAGTTCAGCTCTTGCTACTGTAGAAATTGACACCAATGGATGGAATCACTTCCATTTTCCCACTTTTATCAACGCTGTCAAATAAATTTAAGACATGACTAGTTAAGAGGATAAGCAGTAGAGCTGACAGCACATCTAATAAATTAACCGGATATCAGCTATTTTTCAAAAATAAACAACTTGACCAGAATAGCAACAAAGACAAAACTTGACAAGGAGAAGTCTTAAAACGCACACCTGTTTAAAAAAAAAAAAAAATTACACAGCAGGACAAGAACTTAAGATAGCTATTGACCGCTGCAAAACAAACAGCACACTACCTTGAGTTTGCATGGTAAACGGGAACGGTCTGGCTGACAGTATCTTTAAACAACTATGATCTTTATTAAGCATTCATAAGAACCACATGGGCATAATGTTTCTAAGAAAAAGAAATTTCTAATTGAAAATAACTCAGCTACAGAAGTGAGAGGCTTACACCTACATCATGCAAAAGTTACTACATGATGTGGCCACACATACCATACTTTGAATGAGAATGCACCTGCATTTGTTCCTGATAAAGCACAGAAACAAAGCAAATGGCTATGTACATTCAAAAGAAAACACAGTTGATCACAATGGAGATGCAAGTCCATAATAATAATAATGGCATTCTAATTCTGGAGCTTTCCCTAAGGAGTTCCATTTTCTGGAGTGATTGAGGTGTTCAGTAAAAAGTGTGACGACTGTAAATTGGCTTTCAGTCAGTCTCCAAATACCTAGAATTTAAAAGTGCGAGACCTATAGTAAAAGCCTACCATTTTCTGTGGCAGTACCCTTCAAATTACAGCAGAGCTGCTTCTCCACATTGTCCTGCGGTGCAAATGTAAAAATGAATTTGTGCCAGAACATACTAATCAGAGATGAGAACAACAGTCCTTTACAAGTAAAGTCTCTAGAAATGGTGACACTAGGAATTTGGATGGTTCTTCATTAAGGTAAAAAACAAATCGTTTAGTGAAATTCATTCTCTAAGAAACCATGTAAAAGAAGGAAGGAAAAAAAAAAAAGATAGATTACCTTTTGATTCATTAGAAACTGTTTCTATCCTACAATACTGGTGGTGTTTCCCAGCTGGTTATCCAGTGACACATCCAGACAGACCACTCAAGTCCTGCAGAATCTATTCCTCCCTCCAGCCTGATGTGTCATTCAGAAGGGAAAGGCAATCTTTCTAGTTCCTGCGTTTGTGGAAAGTGGAGTTTTTCTTTATTGCCTGTCATGCACCAATAAAACCTTACCAAACAACACTAATGTCTAACTGAAAGATGAAAATATAATCCAAGACTAGCTTTTAACTAGATGAATTGGTTTAGAGCCAGCCAAGTCACACACTCCAGGTGAACAAGTGGCCCAGACCTCTAAGGTATCTGTCTGGCTTTAAACATTGTATAAAACAAAACAGAAAAACCTTATGGCTTTGGGTCCACGACCCTTTCCAGTACTTCTAAAAGCTCACTCTCTTCTGCAAGCTGTATTACCTCTCTGGGGCAACTTAGAATCAGCCACAGATTTCCTAATAGAATTAGATAGACTGAACAGAGATGGAAAACTGCAGTATATTTCAATTCCATCCATCATGTCCTCTTATTAGCATTACAAATGTGCAAAGACGTTTAGACAACAGACAACACTGAAGGCAAAAATTCATAAAAAGATATCTTGGAGACGTTCTGGTCACTTAGTCTCATGAAGGGTCACACTCTACAATTCTATGAGGTACCACAGAGGTACAAGGAAAAGAACATGACAGGACAGGATTTTATCCAATTTTTTTTTAACCATAGCTCTATGAAGTCTACCAGGTCTAAGGTGGAAAAAAACAAAAGACAGACAAAGTTAATGAGGAAATGTAAAACAGATACAGAACACCTTTACTAAGAAAAAAAACCTGTAAGTCTGTTGCAAAGTCAAGCAAGAGTAAGTTACAGATATACAGGCTCTAGAATTAAATCAGCATTTAATCCTTTAGCAGCAAAACAGTGATGAGCACATATTGTTGTTTTTCAAAAGAAATGGTTCTTTAAATTCAATGTCCCAAAATATAAGTAAGATGAGGAAAAATTCAGTACCAAGTCAAAACATTTGACTGGTGCCAAGACCATCCTGTATTACTTTCTGCTCTATTAAGTAGCCAAGGAATTTCTTGTGTTGTGGTAGGGAGAGGGTTAAACTACCAGAAGTTTAAATGTGCCATGAAGCACATCTCCTTTATGTGAGGATTTCAAGTTCAGGTCTCACTTTGCAATCCCCGAGAGAACCACAGCCTACTGTTTCCCTGCTTCCTCACGACGTTAGTTTCATGGCCTTCTGCGTTCTGAGGCAGGAACGGTACTTTGTGTTTTTTACAGCACATTGTAGAAAAATGAAATAAAGAAGTAGAAAGAACAAACTGTTCTGGATAATCTGTCCTGCCACATATTTCCCTATTGTCTTCAGCAGCGGGAAAAAAAAGAAGAAAAAACCCCAAAAAGCAACACTTTTTTTTTTTTTATCTTTTGAAGTAAGAACCAAAACCCTGCTTGCACTTGTTTGTGGTGTTCCCAGGATTACATCCCGTAAAGAGCAGCAGTCAGTCCACAGTGCTTGTACATTCTGAGTTTGCCTTTCCTCTCCCAGAAACCAACCAATGTCCATACAAAAGCACTAAGTGCAGCACTTAAAGGCTCAAATAAGAGGTCACGGGCTACAGTGCCAAGGGAGTCAATCTCGCTTTCACAGCATTCAGAACCTTGCACTCCACTTTTCTTTTTTCTTTTTCATATACAAATAGAAATCATGTTAACTATGGCTCACAGGCTATAATCAGATAGTGATCACAATACTGAACACAATGTATGTTTTTCTTCTTGTATGGCTAGCAATCATCATACCAAAATATGTACATACACGCATCCTACAGCAAATTCAAATGCACTATCTAATCAAGCATATATACGCAATTTTATATTTTCTCTACCTTAAGATGTGTCCTTAGTAGTTTCTACACAAGCCAGTGCTTACTCACCTGCACACAAGCTATTGTTTTGAGACAACACCAGCTATGTTAAGTGAACACTTTCAGGTTTTCAGAATCAGTGCCTACAAGGGAGAATACACAAAGATATCATCTTTTCTGTCTAGCAGCTCAAAATACATTGAAGGTGTCACAAAAACAATAAATAAAAATTCAAAAGCTACACACAACTGATCAGTAAAAACCAGTTTAGCTCAATAAGGCCTCCTTAAAACAATATAGGCACCAAGAGATACGTAACACCGAAGTCCATTCTCCTTGAGGAGCTGTAAACATTTGAGAGCTATTTACATTTTAAAACTAAAAGCAAAAGAAGTCAATGAAACAGAAGGCAGACAGCCAATCTGTCAGTAAACTCCCCTTTCTTAAAAATAAAATAAAAACATATTTGGATTTCCAGCTACAATATATTCAAAGTTCACAAAAGTTCCAAAACTCAACCTAACACATCCTTTTTATTCATGCAATTTAAGCACAAAATCAATTTGACTTTCCTTTTTAATTAATGATTTAGGAATATTAAACCCAACAAACCATTCCTAGCAAACATTTTGCTCACAGTAAGCCTCTCAGGCAAACAGAGTCATTTGGGATCCCACCTTCATCATATTTGCTTTCCAACCAAGCCTGTGGATCCTTGTAGATCTACTCTCTTGCTCACGGCATGCTTTAGCTCACCTCAGACAAAACCCTACATGAATTCAGAAACTGCTAGATTCAAGGTTCCCTTTTCCAGAACCTGCCATTAACTATATGGGAAATGGTTTGTTTGGGGTTTTTTGGTTGTTGTTTTTTTTTTCTTTTTTTTTTTAAAATGCTTATTTTTCCAAGACAGCTGGGAGATATAAAATGTAGAAGCTTATATTCACATATTCCCAAAGTCTGCGAGTTTGTGCATCAAGAACCTCGATTCAATTTCATCTTGAAATTGATACTGGTTTCTTTTTGTATTTAAAAAGAAGTCTCTTATTCCAGTACTTCAGTGTTGCTGATGACCAAATAATACTCCTTCAAGGTACAAATTTAACAAAGCCCTTCCTATATATGATAAAGATTGTGGAACTGACATGGTGTATACTATATAATTAACAAACTGTACCTTCATTGTCTGAACAATGAACCAAAAACCTGAGGTATCTTTTCACATATCAGCAATCCTCTCACCAGTACAAGTCAGGCCCCAACTTGCATACTGATGAATATTATGCAAATGAATTTATAGATAAAAAGGAAAAATACCTATTCTGATGCAAATCACACTCGGCACATAAGCAGTGGGAGTGACTGAAGCCTAAATGCCTCTTCTGTTTTTTCACAGAAAAAAAAAAAAAAATTAGGAAAAAGCTGTTTGGGTGTCCTCACTGATGTTGACATGGAACCATGAGAAATTTAAAATAAAATACCCAAAGCAAACACTTAGTATTTCCTTTAGTTCCTGCTTGATTAATGCCGATACTACACCAAACAGCTGCCCTCATGATGATCCCTGAGGTTTGGTGCATATTACCTGCTGTAAGCATAAGGCAATAGTACCTACTTTGATCGGCTTTATTAGTGCTCTTAAGAGGACAGTGCTTCAGTGATGCCAACTGAGGATACGAACAGCTACCTTCCCCATCACCCCTCCAATTTTGCAATGGGAAGAATGAAGTTAAAATGGGTGAGAGCACTCCTGCTGGGAAGGGAATCACTGCCACAGTGCTCCCAAAGCAATTCTTTACTGCCGGGCACTGTGTAGAGCTCTGTAAGTATCGAATCAGCCGCTGGAACCCCAATTAGAGGCTAAAGACGCTGCCCCTTCCTCTGCCCCTCTTTCTTTGTCTTTGCAGAAGTTCAGCTAAAGTGAAAGAATAATTTGAACCTGAATTAGGCAGAAGAAAAATACAGACGCCAAAAATGCATCATCTTTTGCACATTCATTTCAAGTAACAAAAGCAAATTTTAGTAAATAATTCAGTAAATATTACTGAACACACATATTTTTTTAAAGTGGCAACTCAGTAAAAGAAATCACCAGTAGCAGGGAAGCAGCCCAGTATCCCTCTGCTGACGAGAGCTGTGCCAAAGCACAGATGGTGTTATAAACTTTCCAGATATAGAGTGTAGGTTATTTTTACCATTTTGCACCTGCATATTTCCCGCCTAAAAATCCTGCAGAACAGCAACAAAACACAGCTCATTCCTCATGCAGAAACACCGCTCCTAGTATTACTCTCCCTCTCCATCCACTCTCCCCATTGTATCTGCAAATATGAGAGAGATGGAGTGAGCTATGAAAAAGTAAAGCACCAAAATTTACTAGCTGAACCACAGAAGGAAATTATCTTTTCTTCCCGGCTCTAGGTCTCAAGCTGACAGCATGGGAACTGAGGAGACACACCGCTGCCCTTGCCTGGCTGGGGACGGGGTAGGCAGGACAACAGCCTGGCTAAGTGGCAGGGGGGAAAATCAGGAGGAAAATTCAGGGAAGCTGGGAGCTGGAAACTTCTAGAGCATCTCTGGGTATGTTGACACCACCTAACGCAATGCCATGTGACGGTAACACCAGTTACAGAGTTGAAAGAACAAATTCAGGTGCAGGAGGCAGTTTACCCAGAGGAGAGAAGCACCCTGCTACAGATAATACACTACCAGCGTTACAAGTCATTGCTGTTAAACCCACTCAGGCACATCTACTGACTACACCAAGCCGAAAGCAGTGAGGAGAAAAACAGCCTACGAAGATTTAGTCCTCACGTACACCATGACCACTCGCACTGGTCAGGCAAAGGGAAAGGCTCTGCCTGCCTCACTCTCCTTTCCCTGCACACCGATTCCCCCGAGATACTGACTGCTCCCAGGAGATGGAATTTATTGCAGTAGGTGCTTGATTTCATTTCTAATTCCTCGCGTACACATAAACTTGCTCTTGCTAATTTAAGTGAGCATATTCCAGCGCAAACTCCTGTGAGGATGTCTTCAATTTTAGTCTAATTTAATGGATTATTACATTTTAGGGTAACAATGTTCCTAGCTGATTTACACTAACCTGGAATAAACTTAGTTTATGATGAAATGAGTGGCTGCGCAGCCAATTGGTCTAGTTTAATGAAACTGATTTTAAATTACGTCTTAATTTAAAGAGGTACAGTAATGCATATAAACAAGCCCTTAGTGATGCTTTGAATACAAAGAGAAAAAGAAAGAACATAAAAAGCTACAGACACTGCTAGATTGTACATCTCCGCTTCTCAAAGCCCAGCTCTGAAGAGGTCAACATCGAATCTGACCCAGTAGTTAGTCAAGAAGAATAAACGTAGCATAAGAAACAAAGTAATTAATCTTAATTTCTATGTGGACCACCTTTAAATTATATAAATTCAAAAACCTGGTATTTCTCCGAAACTCAATAAAAACGCAGAAGGGCACACACATTGAGACTACATATATTTGCTCCAGTGTGACATGGGGGAAGTTGTCAAATTCATCACTGTAAGCTTGATGCTGTAATGCTCAGGAAGTTTAATCTGAGATAGCATCAATTTTGTACTGGAAAGCCGTCAAAGAATAAAAGCAAGAGAGACTGGGGTCAGGTGTTTACTCTGTAGTTAAACTTATTAAATTCTGTCTTCTATTAATGTTTTTGTTGTTTTTCTTTTCCTTTGGACAAAATATCAGTGCCTAACTAAAAGTAGGGTTGATGGTTACAGACAAAGAAAACAAAATATTAACTACTTTGACTCAGTTAACTCATATCCTATTTAACACAAGAGAAGTGGGTTATTAGACGTTTCTGGAACTTTTATGTCCCCCAAGATTTAGTTCATTATGCTGGAATAGAGTGCAAATAAAATATAATAAGGAGAAAATGATGGTATAAAACATCATGTTGTACTCGGGAGAAGTAAGACTAGCCTTATCTTTCTTCTGCAATGCATACTCTGTTTTCTTCTTAGAATGGGTTTATATATAATTTTAAGAGTTTAGAAATAAAGCTTTCCATTTTACTATCCATTTAACATCAGCTGCTCGCTATTTTATAGTAGGCATTGTGACAGTCTAATACTGCAAGACAAGATACTCCTACTACCCTCCCAATTTAGTCAAAGGTGGTGATCACAGACCTTAAGGTTGACCTCAAACTTTGAGAACTAACTCTTTTCTTTCTTTATACCCTTTGACTCTAAACAACTGTGTAAACAACAATCAAAAAAACCTTACTCCTCCTTTCCATGGATATGTAGGAAATGCTCCTTCTTGTTCTCTCCTCTCCTCCCTGTTTGGGCAAAAGTATGCAGGTACAGAGTAAGGCATTTTCATCTTTCAGGCAGATCCTTTAAGACTATGAGCAATAACTAATTAAAACAGATGAAGACTTAACTCCTAGATACAGTCCATGTCTCTTAAAAAAAAAAGTCATAATTTTATTATATTCATGACTCCTGGGAGAATTGAACTGCATCAAATTATAATTTTATTAAGTTGGTCAATTAATACATGTTAGATACGAGTCTCAGAGAAGAACAAATATCACAGCAAACTCCAGTCATCCTGTTTCTTTACCGACATCTCCCACTGCTCCACTGCACTAATCCAGGTTTACGGCTGCTTTGCATCACCGGAGCATCACAGAGTAGCCAGAGCATATCAATGAATACAGTCTAATACATTTAGCAGAATGTTCTTGGGGTTTCTTAACCCATTTTGGTGCCTGAAGAAGGGACTGTGAAGCTCAGCAGTGTATTCACCAAACACACAACAACTTGGATTAAAACTAGGTAAAACAGCAGGCAGATCTTATTAACCTAAATTCTTTAGCACTATCAAACCAGGTGTTATCACAGACAATTTTGTTCATTCTTTATCAGTTTTCCTCTAATTCTCTAGTTCCAATCTGGCAAATGATTACAAATAATCATTGTTGACTTCTAGCATTGTAGGACACGCTGAAATCCAGACCACCTGTATTCCATAAAATATCCAACACGCTATACCTCAGATACCAAAAATAAACAGGACCGTCTGTTCTCCAAAGCAAGGATGGCCTCAAAGCAATAAAAAACCAACTGGTACTTTTGCAATGCAGTTCTCCATTAGCACCTAAATATAGGTTCATCTACGCGTTCAGAAGCCAAACATCTGAGCACCTAATTCCCACTTAAATGCTGTCCTAGTTCAGAGAGAAGTGAAACTGATCCTCTTGAGAAGTCTCTGGAGGGAGTTGAAAGGCCAAGTTCAAAGTACACTTAACACCCCGGTGTGTGTTATGCCCACAGTCACACTCTCGTTTAACTCACATGAACAGCACCGAGACCCACACAGAGTAAAGCAGAAAGAGCCACTTCCCTGTAAAAGAAAAAGGGAGAAATGGAACGCCAAAGTGCTCGGAGTGTCCCTTTCAGATACCTACTTTTAAACCACCGCGTCATCTAAGCCCTTAGAAGGTCTGACCTGCACAACCTATAACAACTTGGAAACGTAGTTATTAAGGCAAAATCACTTTTGGAAAAAACATATTTTCACCCCACTCCAAACTTGTTATGCCATATAAAAGGACTGTTATTATACAAATATAGTCCAGGCCTCTCTTTAATCAAGGAGAGAGGCACAAGACCTGCTGACAGGCTTCCAAAGAGCCTCTCTCAAACTGTAGTTGAAGTAAAACATATGAGACCTCTGTGTGTGGCCGGTAAGGCAGACATATTAGCAAAGACACTCATTAATGAAGGCAGGCCCTCAAGGCTAAGCTATCCGGGGAGCCTCTCCAGCCCTTACAAAAATCTACTGCAGGAACCAGCCTCCTCCTGAGGAGGAGGAAGAGCCTGGCCACCACCCGCGGGAGGAGAGGAGAAGAGCACAGCAGTCCAAGGTCACTCACGAGGCAGAGGACAAGCAGTTCCCAGGCTGAGGACAAAAACTGAGTTAACCTCAGACCTCCTGTCTCAGCTTTACGTCCTTTCACAGGCTGTGTCTCTAATGAGATAAAAGCATAGACTTTCACCCAGAAAATACTGCCTGACAACAGAGCAGTGGACAGAAGCCTACCTCTGTGTTTGCAAACTGGGCACAGTTCCACATTTACTGTCTTCACATTTAAACCATTATTTGTATTTGCTAAGTTGTTGAGACTGATAAAGTTCAGCCTGAGACTATTTGGTTTGACTGTTCAGCTTCAGCTCTTTATATTTGGTGGCTGCTCATTTGTTATTTCTGCCATTGCTGAGATGACAAACACTTTGAGAAGGAAAATAATTAGGGCAGAAGGTAAATCATCTTCCTAGCACGTTCTCTGAGTAAAACTTAAAGCCTATTCCTGTTGAAAAGCCGACACATTCTGCAGTTTAATCTTGAAACAGATCCAGCAAGGTAAAACAGTGTCAGAAGTTCAAGGCCTCGAGCTGTAGCCAAGAAAAAGGAAAGTTAGCCAAGGTGTGATACAAGTACATACACAGTCTGTGAATAAAAGCAGTATATCTGTCCTTTCATCTGAGGGGAGGTGAGGAGAAGCAGACAAAAAAATCCCACTAGCTGCGTGACTTAGCCCAGGCACAGCCTGGCTAAAACACCCTGTGAAAAAAGTAACAAATTTCTGTCTTCCTGAAGAGGACTGAAACACTGGAATGTTTCAGATACATACAATATTATCCAATGCTCAAGACACCAAATACATAAAAAATCAGAGCAGAAGCTAAAATAGCTAAGTGGTAGAACCAGCCAGTTTATAGAAATTATTTACACTGGAGACCTAGGGATCGGGGTCCTAGGTCTAGGTCAGTGTAGGACCCATAGAGAGGTTCGGAATATCTAGTTCTGAGTCTTCCCAAAACTCCAGCGTCTGTCAAGATGTATTTATATGCAGTTCTCAACACGATGACTGATGCCACTTTTATCAGAATATCATCAGAAATTACAAAAGCTGAGTTCGCAGCTGCAGACTGAGAGAGAGTCAACCTCTCTCATTGCTCTTGCCAGCAACAGAAGATGAGGGAAAGCCATGTAAAGTTGGATGTGACGAGGTTTTTTCTAGAGCTGTAAGATCATATTAGCAATGAGATAACAAGAAAGTTGGAAGTGGTATCACTTTGGGGCCAAAGTATAGTTTAAAGTCATACACTGGAGCAGTAGGAGACCACTCTACCAAACCACCAAGGTACATGGCCTCGGGAGACCCTTGGAAGGATGTGAGTTACCACAACCAGGGCCTCTAAACTGGCTTTGTTGCCTTCTTTGACAACCTGTTCCACTCCTGTCACTGGAAGACAAAACCTCCAAAGTTTACAGTTCTGCGCTATTTGCAACCCAGGATTTCTTTCTGTGCCCTCCAGCAGTGAAAGAGTGAAGGATACTCCCATCTTTCTTGTAAGAAATTGATGTTGTCCGAACTCTCAATTTTTCCAGCGAGGTGACTCCTCCCCTATTTCCATTTTGTTCAAGAAAATTTTTGCAGCATCACTGAGCCCTGCTGAAGCCAGTCAGGTTCTGGAGTAGGAACTCCGAATTTGATTTGAACAGTGCTTTCTCGTGAACCTCTGTATACTTGGTAACAATGATAGATATTTCCCTTGGTAGGAATAAAAAAAAAAAAATAAAATGAGGCTTAGAAAAACAACCAAAAGAAAATCTGGCTGACTATTCTTACATAAAAGATCTATGGAACTTTTAAAAAGCAGCACAAAAGACTTAAAATTTCTAGCTAAAAAAAATGTGTAAAAGCATATAAAAACATCACACGTATATCAATCTGATGTCTAGGGCCTTTCATTTGTCACAGCAAGTTTAGAGTAAGCCTTAAAAATATTTTACAGACACATATTTTGGAAATAAATTCTTCACACAACCACAAGAGATGACAGCAAATGGCACATTTAAAAATATATCCAACTGTCTTCATTGAAAAAAAATAATCATCTCAGACGTTTGGTTAGATGTAAGGCATTATCCAAAAGACTTTCAATGGGGAAAAGATGAACATCAGCAGCATTGTTAAAGCTAAAAATAGACCGTGTTAATGGATAAACAAATAGAGTACCTTGGGGGTTTTTGTTATTTCTTTCTCTTTAGCTTATCTGGAATTACTGTGGAGTTGGATTTAGGTTTCAATTAATTATCATCTGCTCGTAAAGAAGCTAAAGAAATCTTTGATCTTAAAGGAGTCTTTCTATTGCAACTTAAAGACTTGTACGATAAGAAAACAAAGTACATAAAATCATGTTGTACCTCGTTAGTAATGCATGAAAGGTGTGAAATCAACAAGCCACGGTTTCATTGTGCCACACGACAGAGCCAAGAGCAGAGAGCTGGGTTGCCTACGCATGCGGCTAAAATGAGCCACGGTCACAATATTCCCCAGAGACAGCCACAGGCTGGTTTTTGGAGAACAGTTTTAATCTCCCCGTCTCATGCAAAGCTGAGCTGACTGCCACTCTCAAGGCTGGGACTTATGAGCCTGGTAATGCATCGTGTATTGTTACACATTAAACTTCTGCTGCTGTTTTGTTCATTTTGAAGGCACCTTCTAAACAGCAAGTGTTAACGCACATCCTGTTATCTTTGAAAATAATAGGATCCAACCGGCCGTGCACAGTTAAATGTGCAAAGAATAGTTCCAGGTCAATTGTGCGTGACCTGCTCCACTCTTAAACAGGATTTTCCTATACTATAAATCAACATAGTTGTAATTGTTCTTTTAATTGTCAGTATTCATCAACTTGCTGGTCAAAAATTCACAAGGCAAAAACCTGTCTCCATTTCAGTTTATCATCCCTTCCTTGCACATATTTTTCTCTAAACTAGTAGAACAAATGACTGTGTACAGTGAAGAGTTTAGCTCTCCCAGCGGTTATACTCTGGTGAAAAACAAGGCCACAAAGCTAGAAAAATGTTATGTCAAAGGAGTATATTTAGTGAAGGCAATCACGTATAAACCATTTTATGTTTTAAAGTATTTTCATTTGCTAAGAGACATTGTGTAAATGAAATAGCTTGAGCTCTAGGACTGGTGGTTATATTTCTGGTCTGAGATTTCCTGGGCACAAATATATGCAGAAGAGAGAACGGCTGCTCTGTACCGCGCAGTAAATCCAGCACTTCGGAGATGCATTGGATTTGCTGTATATGCACAAATTCACTGTTAAGTCTCATGCTTTCTTGAACAGCCGGAACTGCTGTGGCTCCAAGAGACAGCCTGCATAAGTACGGCAGACACATCCAAGACTTCTAGAGCTGAACAGGTCACTTAAAGCTACCGCAGAGCAGTTATGAGGGATCAGATTGCTCTATGCCCAACACCCAGACAAACACAGAGTATCCTCAGAGTATCCATCTCAACAACAAGAATGATTCCTCAGGGCATTTTTGAACAACATTCGGAAGAAAAGAATAAATAAAAAAACTCTCTAAGCGTAGAGCGAAACCAGGAACAGCAGGTACACAAATAATCCAGTTCAAGTGATGGATAGAAGCTGAGTGCAAACCTACAATAGCAAAGATGGATCAAATAAGAGCTGGAAGATTTCTTTTCAAAACAAGAAGGGTCTTTGTTTGGTTTACTTCCCCCTGCATTTACATGGATGGCAACAGAGACAGTAATGATACCCATGCTATTTTTAACATTAGAAATAACAGTCAAAAAAGCCAAAAGGATTAATAGTTTGGCATTACTGCAGGATAGCAGCCTTATTAATCTGCTTCATCACAGCATTTTATATTGCAAGTAGAAAAAAAAAATGTGCTAAGGGGAGGTAAAAATCGATGGGTCACATAAGCAAAAATGCATTCACGGAATATTTCAAGAATTACTAAAAATGAAATAAAAAATCTGAAATCTCACCCATTAGAAAACTGTGAGCTGCAAAATGAAACACTGCTTTTACCTGTCTTAACCGTGCTCCTTTCAAGGTCTTCGTGCCTTGGTCCTTCATAGAACACATTATCTTGCTTGCAAAACCCAAGACAGTAGATCAGATGATGTGGTTATTACTGTTCCTCACTACAACATTCTTTGTTCTTTTATTAGAACTTCTCATAATGTGTACACGATAACTTGTCTGCAGACTATCCGGGAGTTCACCCAGCTAACACTAGATGGTGGTGTGACGCACTGCATTTTTTGATTGCAGACTGATTCATTCTTTTGGGGAAAGTCATAATGAGTTTTCATTCCAACGGACTGCTGTTGAAATAGCTGGGACAGCTTATTTCGGAAAAAACAAACAAACCAAAACAAACAAAAAAAAAAACCCCAGCCACATCTCTCCATTCTCTGATTTTTTTAAATGCTAATTTGATTATATTCACTCTGTCCTAAATTGGGGATGGTAACCTTAGGTAATTGACTTAGAATTGCAAGACGGGAAACTACACACTCTTTCTCTTACATCTCCTCATCCTTTAAGAGTTTTCCATTCCAAAGGAATCACCACTGACATTTTCCAAAATTTGAAGAAAAAAACCCCGTATGGTTAAAAAAGTTTTGTTTCAAGTTTTTATTTTTATGATGAAGACCTAAAAATTATCCAGAAAAAGAAACCCTTTCTATAAATAAGGAATGCCTCATGGAAATCCCTGATTTTTGTAAATTTAGACAGAAAACTTTGGGTTTCCAAAGTTCCAAGATTTGCAGTACTCTGAATCCTGGGGCTTTCTGAGATAGGAACCATCTATGCAAAGCTGCCACATCTCCCCGCCACTTCTTCTAGCTCTATGCCAACACGGCTCTTGCAAAAGATACACCTGGAGAAACTTACTGCTGCCATCAGAACTACACTGCAAGGGAAAAACAGAAGAGTGCAAAGACACAGGGCACCACCGCAGCGGAAGGCCAATCTCTTGGCCTTGAAAGAAACTGCTATAGAGAACAACTACCCCCATACTCCCTCTTAGGTTCTCATAAAAGAAGACCGTCTCCTAGAAAGGCGCAGCACACAGCAAAACCATGTTTCTTCCCTTGCCCTTCCCAGATGACATATTTAAAGCTGTTTGAAGTAGAAGAAAAAAAGAAGTCTGTCATTGCTTTGCAATCACTCACTTATCTGTCATCGGAAACTGAAGGAGTGAAGTCACTTTTTCAAACGTCGGTTTTAGTTACTCATAGTGATCTGCTCATGGAAATTTAAATATCGTTGTAAATATCATTGTAGTAAAAACTTTAATCTGAACTATCTTACTAACACTTTTCTCTTTCTGAAGACCTAAAGAGGGGAAAAAGTTTCATTTGGTTAGTTTTTTAAAAAGTTCATTTGCATGTGTTCTACTTTCTTCTTGAACAAGAAAAATCTGAACTTTCCATGACTGTCAGGCCGTTTTAATGAGTTGAAGTGTTTTCTTATAAATTATTCATCTCTTTCCTCTCCTATTTTTTAGTTTCTTCTCTTCTTGCTATATTATATTAATATTCTATATCCTCTGTAACAAAATCCTTACTTTAAAATTACCACTTTTGACTTTTCCACCAAAAAAGTATAAAAATTAAGTGCTGTACAAAATCCTGCCTGCAATTTCAATGCACTGTATACAATTCCATCCTTTTTCATCTGTCTTCCTTTTTAATTTCTTTCTTTTTATCTGGTGGGAGGATAGAATAAAAGGAACGAGGGAGGGAGGAATCTGAGATTGATGAAGTAGCCCTGGGAGCGTGAAGGTTCAAGAAACGCCTACTAGCTTTAACTTGTCTGCAGCACTTGCTTCAAGTGAAATATCTAATATTGTCAAAAAACATAAAGGATCTAGCTAGTATAGGAAGAAAAATCACTGAACCTATCTAATGATCTATTTATATCCTGAAGCATGAGAACTAATAGTCTGGTAATTTTATCCCAGCTAGTGAAACAGCAGACTCTATTCTTATATTCATGATAAATGATTTTACCCCACCAGTGATTTAGAGTCTTATAGGGACAAACAGAGATAAAGTAGTCTTAGCCAACAATAAATGACTCCATTGCTTTTGGCTAAGTAGAACGGACTCTCAAAACCATGGTTCCTTCATATATTAGTTATTATAAAGGCAATCGCAGATAGTGAAGCTTTAACACAAAATAAGCAGCTGAACAATTTCAGTAAATATTAATGCTACTTATTAGTCCTTCAAAAACATTCACATCTATCAAATAGATATTGTAAAGGTTATATTTTACAGGAAAGTGATCACACAACTCCCAGAAGGAGATGCTGAGCTGAATTACTCAGAAACTTCTCTTGGTTCCTTGAAATTATCAGAAGGTGCCTAAAGCTAATAATTAGTACTTAGACTTCCAACATCTTCTCTCCCACTATGAAGATTATTGTGTCCTGTTCTTTCTGGGGATTTATACTCATTTATATTCTAGGGCTCGTCTCTTAAGAGAAACAACTCCAGCATGAAGGAACAATGAGTAGAGGCTACACACTGAGAAGGGTCTTAGGACTTCACTAGTAAACTACATAGCAACTAAGATCCACAAATGCCAAAAGGTCAGAAAGAAAAAAAAAAAAAAAAAAAAAGGAATAAACCTTGGACAGGTTCCAAAAGGGAGGAAAACAGATCATCAATAAAAGCGTCAAATCTTTAAATCAATTTATTATGATAGTGCTTGAGGCTCAAGGATGGGGCATGGGAAGGAAACAAGTAGCCGAAGCTCCCAAGAGCGTACGCACTATATATTAGGCACATACAGGGCAATGCAGTGATAAAACTTGTACAAAGAGTAAAAAAAGACAAATAAAAAACACCACCAGAACATAATAGCAAACTGCACATTAAACCAACATCCTATGAGTAGTTTCATTTAGTGTTAGGCTACCATAGATACAGCCTGCACAGAGTACCAGTATCCAGAGCAAGTCACCATATAAGTTCACTTAAAATAAAGAGTTCAGATTTATCACAGTGTTACTACCTGGAACAGCCTGAAGTAGTTAAAACATATGTCATGCTCTCAGCTCACCACACAGGAACACACAAAGCTGCAGAAAAGCCGTCCATAGTTTTACAAGCCTGCCTTTATCAGTGTATCTGTGCATCTTAGCGAAATGGTTATAGAAGTATTATTCTAATTCCATTTCCTTCAATAACAGTAGATCATTAAAGCTAGAGAAAGGCTGGGAGACAGCTCTTCTGAAAGTAGAGACTTCTGTTCCCAAGAACATCATCTGTCACATAATCTTCTGAAAACATTCCATTTCAAACTAATGTAAACCAGTAGACTCTATGCCAACCCATTTATTAAGACTCTGTCCTATGGAAATAAAAGCTCCACTTTTATACCCAAACTGAGCTAGTAAATCTACTTCTATTAAACAGATCAAATTTCTTTCGATTGTTCACCAAACAGTTACGGGTTATTTCCCTCTCCGTTCACTGAACACTTTTTAATTTTCTCCCCAGAAGTGGACAAAGATCTTTCCTTAGATTTTGTACAGCACATACAATCCCTGGTTCTTAATATGTAATTTCCCAGTTTGCTAATAAGTGCCCAAATGCCTACTTGAAATGATCTCCTACAGTCAGACAATCAGAGCTGCTCTAGTTTCTTCTGAGCTTCACATAGCTCCTCTGTTTAATTAACTTCAAGTGCTGTATTCTCTAAGGAAGCAGGGGGAGAGTTTATTAGGAGGTGTGGTATAAATTACACAGTAATTTGAACAGAGTGGAAATCCAAGACAGTTTGTGTGCAACAAATCTTCCTTTAACACACCTACCACTTGAGAGGCTAAAGGCCAGAACGTGGTTTCCAGCTCTTATTTAAGACCACATGGCAGTGTGATACCTCAGCATCTCTAGCAATTTCATTCATTAGATATGCGCGCAAAGGCAAGCTCCCAAAGGCTTTGTACAGATTCTTAGAGCTTAAATCAAAACTACCATCCAAAAAACCCACATTCTTACTCATTGCCTACGTGAGAAACTCGCAAAATCTCCCCTTTTGTCTGAAAGCTTTTAAAGTTGCATCTGAAGGATTCAACTCTTAGGAGCCAGACACATAAATCCCAAGTCTCTAATTAAGCAGAGGGCCTCTTAACACCCTTGAGACCCCAAACTATTAAGCCTGTTCCAAGCACAGCTAATAGACAAGAGCAACTGTATTGGCTTTAAATGATTGCCAGAGTATCACTTCTACATTATTAGATAATAGCTACATAATTAGAACAGCCCTCTAGGGAGGTGAAAAACAGGTCAATACAATCTTCTTCCAGAGAGGAGTCAAGACCACGATGTTCACTGCTGATGACGATACCCAAGTGAGCACCCTGTAGAGTAGGCCATGTAGAAGAATGCAGAGGAAGGCAAATCCTTCTGCAAAATCATGCCAAATTAATATGCCACAAGGAAAAAGTGTAAAATTCACAATGATGCTGCAAGCTTTGTGATTCGGACACCCTGCCAGAAGGTGGAATGGTGACCCTAGGTCTGCTGTCACTACCATTTCATACATTTGATGCCACACAAGCGTTGGGTTAAGGAAGAAATCACAAGTAGAATTCTTTTTGAAAGCTAGGACTAATACTACAGCTTCCAACACTCTCTCCACCGCTGTGCCTTTACCCCTTGGGAAATGTGAATTTATACTTAGATTAAAGTATGTATTAATACCGGCTGTAAGAGGCAGGCTCAAGGCACCTCCTTCAGTCACACTTTAAAATAGTAAGCCCTGTCCAACACTTCTTTAAGAAATTATCTAAGCTCATACTCTAAGCAGAGAGAGCAAGTAATACACACAAAGGGGAGACAAGAAAAGTTTATATCTTGAATAGCTATGAAAAGCAACACCATCAAACCCATATAGACTAATAACTTATCTCAGCAATCAGTTAAGTAGAAATACAGAAAGTTTTGCAACATAAAATGGCTACATTTTGGTGCAAGTGGAAAATCTCCATTAATTCTATCAGCTTCAATTTTATTAACAAGATTCATTTTAACTGTCAGTATTAACACGATGACAAAATGTAAATGACTTAGGAAGCCTTTCTTAATTGCCAAAGGGGAGAAAAAATCTGTTGCATCAGTATCATTATTAGAAAGGATAAGCAAATAAATCTATAAAATAATTTATTCTCTTAGTTGCTGGGAAACCTCGTTGTTGATATGACAACCGTGGCACAGTAAACCCAGATTACAGCTTGCTTCTGATCTGTGTGTATTCTACATTTTCATTAAGGGAAGTGTTTTCTATCCGCTATGCTATAGTGACACCTACAGAAAAAAAAATATTTAAAAAGGGAGATCTGGGGAGGATTTGAAATAGAAATAATTTTTAAGTGTTATCTAACTACACTTATGTATGTAAGCAATACGTATTGTTTAAAATCCAACATGGAAGCTTTTGAATACCTATGCCAATCTCTCAGGATCCAATTTATAAATGTTTTCATGGTAGTCATGTCATAAAATCATGCTAATAGCAAGTTTCCAAGCGAAGTTGGTTATTATAATTGCTGAATATGTTTTGTTAACACTTGTTCAGAGGCAGTAATTTTTACAGTTTTCAAAGTATCAGCACTTTTTTCCCTCTAGCACTGCTGAATTTACAAAAAGGAGCATCTTCAGAATCTCCTACCGGTTTTATATCGTTGCACTAATGTTGCACAGTGTGTTTTCTCTTGAAAATGTACTCAAGACTGCTTCTGCTTTTGCAGAAGGAGGAAATACTCCTTTTTCCTAGGCCTCTTTCCCTTTAATAACTCAAAATGAAATGCTCTAGGAAGTCATGCCGTATCTTTTGAGGCTGACGTTGTCTCCAATGTCAGAAGCCATTTTCAGAACTCTGATTCATTTATTGTATTTTTGAACACTCAAAGCCTGACACTTTAAACACTATTTTCATTTTCTTTTTCAACAAAAATCCTGATGTATTTGGAGAGTAGATTTCTTTTTCCCCCCTCCCCTCCAGGATTCATGCTCTGGCAGTACATCCTCCTCTTCTTCCTGTTCTCTTCCCAGTGGGCCTTAACACTTTTAGGTATTACAGTTAATGAAGAGTTAAATAGCAACATGACATCAAAGGCTTCTATGAAGAGGCCTCTTTATTCAAAAGATTTGAAAGAAAATCTTGAATCAATTTTAAAAAGATTTTATTACATTTCCCAATATAAAATTGCAATTAGTATATTTTTCATGGAGAAGAAATTTGGTACTGAGGGTAGTACTAAGCTTTCCGTGATAAAAATGCAACATCCACAACATTCCTGCTTTTTAAGAACTACAACACACACTTCCCCCTAAGTGGGTGAGATTTTATGAAAGAGATATGATGTGTAGAAACAATAACCATTTTGGCATATCCATCAGACAAACAGATTCTACTACACAGAAACAGAAAAGACATTTGTGATATCCAACCTCTTGCATGGGCTTAGAGATTCTCGTGACAAGGGATTACAGTGAATGACCCCACTCTGGAGGTATGACCGATCAAGGAATCTACTGTTGTATTGATTTTTCCAGCCTCCTCAGTTAATAGTATCCTGGGTATACGAAGGACATTTTGCTTTTCAGTCAATAACAGTTCCACAACCAGAAGGGAAAGACTACCTAAGGTTTCTTCTCCATCATGTTTAACATCTGGATATAATCAGAAGCAAAGACTAAACACCTGGACTTGGACCTAAGTATAACACAACAAAAAGCTCTTGCAGTTGCCTTTATTCACTCCTACTCATTTAACCTATTCCTACTCCTTTAGGATAAAATGCCTTTTTTTTTTTTTTGAGTTTTCTCAATTAACTTGACCTCAAGTTGTTCTTATCCTAGACATATCTATTTGCTTAATTGTACGATGACATTTATTTACACAAAGCAGCCACTCTCATTAATCTGAGCGGACCATACGGACTTTAAGCAGCGCTTGATACAGGTCTCAGGACTGCGATCATTCCAGGCTGGAAGCAGAAGGCCTCTGTACGAGTTCCCTATGAGTCTCGGAATATAAACAGTCACAAAAAAGCTACCATCCATAAAACATTGTTTTATTACTCCCTGCACTTAAATGTTTATTCAAACTCACAGATGGTTCTTTCTAAAGCAGATGATAAATGAAAAGAAACAGTAAGGAAGAAATGATGTGGTTACCCCTATAAGAGGTAAGGATTACTTTCACCTCACGCCCTACCCAAGCTGAAATGGAAAAGTTGGAATAAATCAGCAAGATGCACAGAGACAGACACGTCCTGTTAAGGACAGGCAAGAATTTTTGCTGTGTACAGCAAGAGTTAAAACCAACTCCATTATCTTCTTCCTTAGAAAGCTCCTCACATTCCACCTAAGTTAAATTGCTCCCTGAGTTAAGTAATCATCTCTTTCAAGCCCTTAAGCAATAACAACTGACTGGAGCTAGGGTGAGTGAAAACCAAATAACATCAGTATCAGTGGAGGCAGCACAGCAGATGCAGAGGTATTTCTGATATCAGCAAGTGTATAAAACATTCACAGTTTAGAAAGGGAAGAGTCCTTTTACATATTACAGACACACTGCGGCTAAAATATTAAAAACCTGAGTGTTGCCCTAGACATCCAAAGTTTGTTGTATGATATAATTCATCTTAACAATTCTCTCAGACATAGAAAGAAAAAATAAAATAAATAAAAAATAGTAAATTGGGCAAATGTGTTTTTTGTGGAATCCAAATCCCCAGTTCACCCAAAGTGATAGCTCTCATCTAGACACCTTGTTCTGATTATCTCACTATCTCTGCATTCCCCAAAAGCTGCCTCTGGAGTCATGATGTGACTTGGCAGACATTTGCCCTAGCACAAGGAATGAGATGGCTCCTCCTCCTCCAGCTATCCGCCAGTGCTGCCCAGTATTTCTCCCATATTTGAAAGCCCTAAGTCATCGGTCTGGCCATATGTCTCAGTGCAGTTGTATCACAATATTCGTCAAGAACTGTATCGCTGTAGTTAATGCAGTCAAGGGTCTGAGTGGACACTTATAAAGGCATGGATGTGGATAAAGCACTGATAGCACTCAGGTGTCCATCACGCATCAGACAGTATTGTCTCTGTCAATGGATTTTTCATTTACCTCAGTAACTGAAGAGCTGGATCAAATAGAAGGGCTGCCTTGAGGCCCCTACTTTGTGGCTCAATTCTCAAACAAGTATGGCTGCTGTAGCTTCCAATATCTTTTCTCACTGCTTTAATTTTGTTCCATGCATCTCATGCTAGTGAAGCACCAGTTATTAGGTTTCCTTCTCTCCTGATCCTTCTCTGTAGCCAGGAAAGAGACTGTGTAGTATTTTAAAGCAGTATCCTGCAGCAACAATAAAATAAATGGGGGAAAGTCTGTTCCCAACTGTCTCACCCAGCTCCTTTGTAGCACCTTTTGAATTGCTCACACCTGGGTCTGTTCATGGCAATTTAGCATGTTATCCAACAGGAAATGAGAATTTCCACAGCATCATTCTCGGGACCCCATCTTTGTTGTAAAATGAGCTTTACACCTATTTTCATTTGCTTCCTTTTGCTCTTCACTTTGTAGGCTTTGGACAGTGGATGCCTGGAGAGGGCTGATCACTTATGGCAACCAAAATACTGGCACCTCTGGACATCAGCATCATTTCATCTTCCCTCAAAGCAAATCATCTTGGTGGGTTTGTTTGGTAACAGGGCTCTCAGGTTTCACTTTCTGACTGTGGTGAATTTTTGTGTCAGAGCAGTATTTCAGCCAGTTCCTGTTCTTTTTATCATTCAAAATAGGAATGGGCTTATTTAATACAGCTCACATTCCTTCCTTTACTTAATTTTCTTCTCACAAATCAGAGTCTCAAGTCCCATCCTAATATTCAAAATACACTATAAAGTACGCATCGCTGATCTAAAGGAAATGCACATACAAGTCTCCCCTCTATATTTAAGTAAGGACTCCTAAACAGTAATTTCATTCCAGGAAAGTCTGAGCATAGCTTTTAACCTCTGTTTTATACACTACCCATATATACACACAACACCAACCACATCACAGACAGGACAACAGTGCATGGATTAAGAGTGTAGAATTTAGATTTCTGCTATAATAATACCTTCAAAGTTTAATTTTATCAACAGCCCTGCTTGCTCAGACACCTCACTATTACTCCAGCTACCGTATCTAGATACATGGATTGAGACACTCTCAAGAAGCGTTAGACAAAGACAACTACCCTGAGCATTATCTGTTTCAAACACTTCTGAAAAATTTCACTCTAAATGCCCTCTGAAATCCACTGTTTATATTATACATGGAAGCAGGTACATAGTCACACAGCGACAAGACAACTTGTGACATATGATTGTGTTAGACACATAGAACATATTGCACAGAATTTAATATTATATATTGGACATAAATCTTCTCTGCTTTTAGAAGGCAAAAGTCACACACACCCCACACACCTCAACAGGCCAAACTAGAAGCCTTAAAACTCATCTACAGAAAGACGTGTTTCGTCCTGAAAGGAGAAGTCCAAAAACATACACACAAATGAAGAATATTTTTGGCCACCAGTGTAACAGGTAAGTTCAGAAGTGTTCCGTATCTAACAAGGACCTGATAAAGCAAGCTATTCAAAATGAATAATAAGCCATCCTACCAAGACAGGAAGGAGAAATGTCTGTAGTATCTCGGATAACCTCCCTCGATCCACTGCCTTTACACAGTTTCAGCCAACCTTAGCCAAGCACTGAGCAAGAAAAAGTAGTGCACCACAGGCACAGCGATGGCATTATTACTCCAGGGACTTGGACAGTCAGTGAACAAAGAAAAAAAGAACGTAAGTATTTGATCTGTACCACATTACAGGAGAGATCCTCCCCCCTGAAAATTGGAACCAGTGAAAAAATTTTGTCTAAATTATTAAATCAAGAAAACAATATTAATAGTATTAACAAAAGCTAAGGACTGCTTCATTTTAGTGTCTGGAAGACCAGACAGCCAGTTAGGTTACTTTACTTTTCATTTTGCATGCAATGGGATATAACTTTGCCGGTAGCAAACAGCACAGCATGAAAGGCAATTTTCCTTCTCAAACAGAGTGCAGTAGTCATTCCACAAGCCTACTGAAAACCCTACCAAAAAAATCAAGATTCAGTAACTCCAAATGTCTGAATTAAGCACCCAGCTGTTGTGGCAGGCCCAAGATCCTGAGCCAGTCCAAGGGAATCATCCTTCACAGACAAATGAGTGCTCTCAAGATTAAAAAAAATAAATTGTTTGCAGGTGGCCAGCAGTAAACTGGATATAAATCAGATTACAGAGTTGTCAAATGCAAGATTAACTGTTCTTTATTCAATGGGAGAAGGTTCTCTCCATTGTTATGTTTGCTTAGGAAATTACAGAAATTACATTCCTGAAAAATACACAAATTCTTTATTATTTATTGAATAGACTTAGATTTGCAACATAAAACAGCCCTCAAAAAGCAAAGTAAGATAAAACACTCCTTTAGCTTGGACACAGAGTGTTTCCAGTTACTGAACTAGTGGTAAAAGAAATTATCCTTGCATAAAGATGAACATTGGATAGTGAGGAAAATTTTTTAGCTCCCACTTAGCATCTTACAAACTACTTTGTCACATGCTACAGAAGACCATTCTCCTGTAGCTAATTTTCTTGATTTTAGATAAATGTGGGCTTTAATGCCTGTCTTAAAACCCCCTTATAACATTTAAATAAGATGCTTTAAATATGTAAGCATCAAGCTTTATTGGAGGAATAAGAAACTAAGAAACTATCCAACAAACTTCCCCCGAAATTTACCAACTTCTGTTGATGAGAACTTCATTCTTTCTCAGACTGTGTCATTATAGATTCTTATCACTTACCTGATGCTTTGCAGTATAATTTTCCATAAGCACCTTTGATCAAAAGCATCCAAATGTTTTCTTCTAGCTCTGCCAAATGCCAGATTCCGCATCTATGCAAAAAATAAGGAATTTTATGAGCATTATACAGTCAGTTGTCACAGAATCTCAGAGGCATTTGCTTCATCATGTGGATGGCTGCACTAAACTCTTCTAAACCATTTAACTACGTTACTAAACAACGTATCTAGCATACCTTTGATACCGAACATAGCTGTATTCACAAAAAGGTGAATTAGTCATACGCTATTATGAGGACCAAGGGAGATCTCATGAAAGAGAGTGTTACCTTTAATCAGTTTAGCAAACTACTGTCTTTGAGTTTTTAATTGCTGTCTCTCATTAGATAGAATGAATTGAAAGAAAAAGACTAAAGGAGAGAGAAAATCCATTTAAACTAAAAATGCTAACACTAAACTAAAAACTCTATTTAAAAATAAATATATTTCTGATGGCGAAATAAATTAATAAATAAAATCAAAGGTAATCTGGAAGTGAGATGAAGGCTGCAACTTGACTCTTAGAGCCATGAGGTTCTGGAAGAACCTCCCAAATAATGGTATCAACAGCAAAAACCAACCAAAAGAAAAAAAATTTAATGCTGCCTGCAAAATAAGGATTAGACTTGCTGATACAGGACTCCTGCTTCTAGGGCCTCTAATGGAGAATTTTTTTCCTAGAGTAGGCAAGGAATCTGAATCCTCCTTCTACCATCACATCAACAGTACCATATGATGTATGGTGTATGTATATGTATGTATATGATGTATACTGAACAATGTAACATAACTAGCATCTACATAAAGAATTACATATGTGGCAGCCTGACTGCCATTCAACTAACGTTTTCAAGGAACTACAGACAATGATTATTTCCCAGCTAGCAAATTTAAAACTCATCCATGACTTTGGCTACGGTTCCTTCCCACCCACAGACAGTAATTCAAATTTCCTCTGTCATCCAATCATTTCTGTAAGCTTCCACAGTCAGTTTTAATCAGAATATTCTGAGTCATTTTGTATCAACAGCAAATTGTCACCTCCTAACCTCTTTTTCCAGACCACAGTTGTTACATCGTTCAGTCCTCCACATGAAAACATACAATCCTATTCTTCAGTTCATTTTTAAAAAAAAAAAATAAGTTACAAATGCATCAAAGGCCTGCTCTTTAATCCAGTGCTTGTTCAACTGCCCAAAAGCTTTTTATAATTTTAGGAGGCTTTTTGGAAAAATCTACGCACAATATGGAAATTGTCACTCACATCAACACACTTGTTAACTTCTTCCAGGTACTGTTTATCTTCACAGAAGTTACAGTGATAACTCTCCAACATAATGTTTATCCATTCCTCTGACTACTTTACTTTTTTCTTATGCTGTCCTAGTAAGTCAGACTTACTTCTCTTTGAATTCAGCTACACACCAAAACACTAAAAAGGCTGGTGTAATAGTTACTCCCTGCTATTCCTTCTGCACTGAGGCAGATTTAAGTGGTATACCACAGCAGCAGTCTGGTAATTTCACATTTTAATCCCCTTGGAAGTATTGGGTGAAGACCATCTGGTCTTTGTGAAGTGTTACTGCTCGATTTATTGATTTGTTTCAAAACCTGAGGACTGCTAAAGAGAATAAAGCTGTGTTACAAAGGTCAATTCAGTTCAACAAACCCTACAGAAAACTTACAGTTTGCAATATCATTTACCTAGAAAAACTGAACTACAGATGTGGCGCCTGTTTTCCTACAAGGCATAGCTTGTTTGCCATCTTTCCAGCTGGGTTAAGTGAGGTAGGTATCATAAGGCAATCTGACCAAAGCCATAATACTAAAGCTGCTATATATTCCACAATCTTGCTACAAATCATTTGCCTTTATTACGCCATTTACACTGCTTTTATACACACACCCTCTGAAAATATATGAACGTAAGGTTAAGCATCTATAAATGCATTGCTGCTCTTGCAATATGTAATCTTTCCATTTTAAATCTAGTTTCCCTATGAAATAATACACAACAGCTCCTTAGTTTCACAGTTGTATACACATACTCTAAGCATCAATACAATTAAATCTACTCTGTCTTTCTCTTTATCGTTCCTTTCCCTGCTCCCCCAATTTTTTAAAAAAATAACCTGGAACCCAAGATGATTTTAATAGGGCTTTGTCTATTGGAAGATAAATTTCTAATAAGCCAAAATAAGTAAATTATTCTCATTTGATGGAAATGTGCGTATCTTCCAAAGTTAGAATTGGTACGGAAGAATCGTGTTGTGTGCATCTTGTGGGAGCTTTTAGTTCTTGACTGTCACACACACAAAAGAATAGCAATCGATTACTTGAGTTTCCTGACCCAAGATCTATACAAAGTGTTTAGAAGGTACGAGCAACATCCCTGCTGAGGGCTGCCTACCAAAGAGGAACACTGATGAACAAAACAAAGGCTGGAGCCAGGGAGCCTGCTGAGGAACAGAGGTCAAGGCACTGCCTAACAGTTGGGAATCAAGAAAAAAAAATCAGGAGAACCTTCCTTTGAGTGCAGCAAGGGTTGGGATTGAGGGGGCTGGTCAGGTGGGGGAAAGAAGCCTGGATACATCAGTCCTGGAGACCAGAAATTTCTGTAGCAAGTGCCCGAAACAAAAAACTTACCATTAAAACCAACTCTCCTGTGCAATCAGCCACATCTTTTTCTTGTCTTTTCTTCTCTCCTCTCTATTTATTCATTACCAGCTACAACGGGAAGGAAAAGAAGAGATTAAGGACATGGAGCAAAGTTTGAGGAACAAGCAGTAGATGCCTCCTATAACAGGAGATAAAAGAAGAGGAGAAGGAATTGCAAATGTTTACACAGAAACGGTTTATTTGCTTTACCTTGCAATATATTGCATCTTAATTAGCCCTACTGGAACAAAAGGGGGAAAGGGCGGTTGGAGAACATGAAAAGAAAACACAGAAGAATGTGGGAGGAAACTGGCCTAGATGTCTAACGGTGTTCAACACCCACAATACTTTGCATAGAAGGTTTTGGAAACAGGCAGTTTATTGAGAAAGCTAGATAAAAGTTTGGCTGTTTTCTGTCAAAGAGAATTACTGAAAAAGTCATTTCTAATAAAAAAAAGTACTTTCACTAAATAAAACAAAAACAGCTACAGCGGTCCTCAGTTATCTTTTATATAACATGAACCTAAGAATGGAACAGCTGCCACATTTGGCTGACAATTTGGTTGACATTTTGACACTTCATTCAAATTCAGAGCATTTTTCTTCTCTCTGAAGCAAATAGATTTTGCTTTAAATAGCCCATTTCATGCAGTGATACTTGCAGGCACAAATCCTTGGTTGTCATTCATGAAAAAAATGTTTAACTGATTTGCAAATTATGAGTGACTTTTAAAAGCACAGAGAGATTTTCACATTATAAGACAACGGAATTTGAATCAAGATGAAGAGTCAAATATAGAATAGATATCACCAAAGGAAGGAGACGTTATGCTCCTTTTCTTAATGAAGAAGAAATAGCAACAGCACACATCAGGATAGTTACTACTTTGCGGCACGCTTTTCTTCAAGCCCCTGTTGAACTCCTGGACGCAGTCACTGACATGCAGCACTCCGCGAGTGAAGAGGGCACCAACCACACAACCCCATGCTCTGCAACGTGAGATACAACGCTGTAGCAAAAGCCTGCCGGAAACCGGAAAACTTGAAAGCTCTGTCGCTAGAGGATTCGTTCATGTCCAATTTAGCCTCACCGTACATAAAACAAATGCTGCCAGTGATACGCATACTGCTGTTCTGCTGTTTCCTTCAGAAAAATTTCTAAGTGTTTCAGTTTATTCCATTTGATTTCTTGAGTTTGTGCCTATATCCATATTTAACTTCTCATTTTGACTCAAATCCTGTTGCCCAATTACGTGAAATTCTTACTGTGCTTTTGAAAGTCACTCAAAACTGACAAGTCAACCATTTTCACATGAAACAAAGCTCATGCCTAGCCTCACAAGGCTCAGCTCCCTTCCTTTCCTTATTTACATTCATACAGAGACATCTTAAGAGATTATAAAACATTTTTAAAAGGTGCCATTAATTTAAGGCCTGTTAACCATTATGGAAACTAAGACTTTCAGGACACAGTCACACATCATGGGCATGGCCCATGCCCACACTAGCACGGGCAATGATGTTGGTAACAGAACTGGGGGCTCCCAAGAGACGAGCAACAAATCTGCTCCCCTCTTTTGGCTTTTCAAAGATCATTAAGATACCTCTTTTGGAGGAAGAATGCAAAGGAGTTGCCATTAGGGCTTCAGAGGTTTTCCAGTGGAGCTCTTCCTCTTCCCAGTAGATTCTTCCTGGACAGGGTATCTGGCCCTACTCATCTTCCTTCACTAGATGAACTGTTACTAAACATTACGGCACTCACTCAAGTGTTTTCTTGCTTTCCAGAATGCACAGCAGAATACAGTAATGGAGCCCTAACACCAAGCAGGAAAAAATACTGCATTACTCTGACAGTGATTTTCCTACGCCTTGGCAAAGTACTTAACACTGTTCTTACCTTGGAGTGGCCCATAACTTTTTGTTTTAAATTGATGAGCTTCCTAGGCTGCTTTGGCTTCTGAGACAAGTTTTATTTTGACAACATGCTGAGAGTACAGCTGCCTGGGCAAGTTATCTGCAACTAATAAAACTCCACAGTTATTTTTCTGATATTTGACTAAATGAAAAAAAAAAGCTTTTGTTGTGCAGTAAGCATTCTATTTTGTTTAAAAAATTGTCAGGAAAGAAACCTCATCCTCATCATTCTTCAGCCGCCTTGGTAAATGTAGACGCCATACAAAGTAGTGATGACAAGCACCCTGCAGACAGATCAAAGTCCTGCAAGTGAAAAAGAAATCCCAGTGTTGTGAAATAGTTTGTGTAGTGTGATTTTTCTAAGCATACGTGATACTCCCTACCCGCTACGCCATAAGCCATGGTCCTAGTACTGCTACTCAATTCTCATTTCTGCAGCTTTACATTGTGGGAATAATATAAATACAAGAGACATTAATGTAGAAGGTGAAGACCCCAACTTTTAAAGTTTCAGTATAAAATGCTCCAGGGAAGTGGGAGGAAAATGGTTTACTTTAAGACTATTGGTATATTCAAGTGTTATACACATAAGTTATATAAGCAAACTGAAAGTTTTCCCGAATTATGTTGCCAAATATATTCAGGTAGAAAAATTAACATCCAAAATATTCTCTAGAAAGCTATTTTGACTTTCAGAACAGAGTCATCTCATGCAGCATACGAAATGTTACTTGGTGATGCTTATCTAAGTTAAGCAAGTGTTAATTTGTACTGCAGAATGGAACTGCATATAACTATGAAACACTGTCTTTTGAAGTGTTGTAAGTTATAAATGTCTGTTATATTATGAAAAGATACTTCATGTTCACAGTGCAATATAGAGAAAAATAAAGGGTAACCATCACATTTCGGTATTGTTTTTTGATAAAGTGAACAGCATTTTAAACCGTGAACTCCTAGGACAGTAATCTTATTTGTTTAAGCAGTTTGTAAAATACCTGGACGATTTCCAGTACCCTTTAAATACAAATTATACTGTTAATTTCAAAATTTTTCCATGAAAATAGGTTCTTGCCAACAAGGCCTAAAAAGTTCCTAGTAAAATTAAAGCTGACACAGCAACAGTAGTATTCATAACTATGCACGTTATTTAACATTACTGCTAGTTACTTTATCTTAACTTTGGCCTGGCTAATAATATCATGGTCAATTAGTTCTTAAACCTTCAGCCTACTAAAGAATTCCATGATCTAACCAGTTCTTACACAAACAGCAGAAGATGCCTGCGGTTCCTTCAATACCTCTGTTGAAAATGTAAAGCAGCAAAAAATACTCCATACAAAGCAGGATACTGTCTCTAGCCTTACTGTATTTCTTATAAGCAGAGCAAATTCTAATCTATTTCATTTAGCATTGTCTTTCCATATTGGGTATGAAGTTTTCCAGCTTGAAAAATAAAAAAATCTAATTAGGTTGCTTAATATCTATGTCGAAATTGAAGTTCAGTGCTGTACTCCATCAAAAAGGAATTATTTTTTTTCCCCATTCCCATCTCAAACCCATACAAGGCATGACATTTCAAAGCATTCAACAGCAAGTAGTTTGAAAAGGGAAATAGAGCCACATGAACATCATTAGAATTGCTCATGTTCAGGTCTAGTTTTCCCACTCTTGGCTACACCACAAGGGGGAAAGTTTAATTTATAACCAAGCTCTTATTAAATACTACAGCTTCCTGCACGGGAAATATTAGTCTACCTAAAACCAAGATGAAGATTTTATTTTCTTCCACATTAATCTTGCAAGCACTGCAAATAAACACATGAAATTTAGATGTCAGAGTGTAAGAACTTTTTGACTACAAATCTTAGCACCTACTATGACAATACCTGCTAGCGATGAAATTTTGCATGTCTGAGGAATTATTTTAGAAGTCATATCATAGCTTTAAATCACAAAAATGGACAGAGGTTTGTAAAAATTGGGTAATCTAAAAAGGTTTTAATGTTTAGCTTACACAGAAATCAAGCCAGTCATCAGATCATACTGGGCACAGAATACACTCCCTGTACTAGAGTGTTTTTTGGAAAATTATATCCTTAGCACTGTACTTCTCAGGCAGTTTATTAGCCTGAACCCTGTCTCCTACACTTGAGAAAGTTCATTGCAGTTGAAAGACTTTGGAAATAATTTCCAGGAGCTCTTCTCTTAACAAGCAGCACATAGGGGTACTACGCTTGACACCCCAAGCCCCTATTTCCAAGCAACAACGTACACGAGATTGACTGATTGGGGTGAAAGCAGATGAAGTCCAGTATGCAGTAGCTCATGCAGGCAGTGGAGTCCATTACAGTGATGGGAAAGATACTGCGTTACCTAATACATTTTATAAAATGGATTACAGTGTCATTTAAACAGTGAAAGCAAAAATGACTATGAACATTATGTGCTTTTTCACTGACAAAACTCCCTCAGACTGTATTAAGAACAGATAGGCTGTCCCTGGATGTTCTTAAGATTTCATCATTCAAAATTAAGCCATTTGCATAATCTGTGCTGGAAGAGAGGCCAGGATATTCTCTTCTTTTTTACCAATAGTAATAGAAAGTAACCAGAGTCCTTCTCTCTGCTCCTGTTTTGACCTTCTCCAAAAAAATACACAACAAAACCAACTCGTCATCTTTTAAATGAACCCAACTCTCAAAGTTACCTTTAAAAATGCAAAAATTAGAAGATAAGAAAAAACGCAGGGGTGGGCAGGAGAGGAAAGGTTGTATCTATAACTGTAGCTCTTTCTATTCTAAACAACCGTTGTCCTAATTCTGTTTCCTTGCTCCTTTCTGGGCTGCTTCCGAGGTCCAACTTTTCTGAAGCACAGGCCATCTCTCACCTACNGGAAACAAACCAACAACAACGAAAAAGCAACAACCAAAAAACAGTGTAAGAACACCTTATCCAAGAGAGAAATAATCTGTGAAAGTTTGGAATGATTGGAATTAAAGAGGACAGATGATATGGTACCTCTTTGCCTCAGAAGTTTCTGGGATTTTTAAAAAAAGCTCACTCTTCTTTCTCTTGGGTAGCTGGTGTTCTAATTGTCATCATAAAAGCTATTTTTACAGCACTTTAACAGCTAAAAGCAAATAATGCCAAGAACAGTAGTTGTGTTTTAAGCAACACATGGTTATCTAACTGATAATTTAATAGTAATTCTAATGTAATATAGTAAATAGGAAAATTAAATATAGTAGTGGAGAAAGTGTATATGTGTTTGGCAAGCTACAGTAGCCAGACAGAACCGATGCAACTCAGCATTACTTTTTCAGGACTATATTTTCATAGTACACTAAGAAAAACGTTCACATTTTTCAAACAGAACCACATCCAATTAGCTTTTCTTCTATGATTCAAACTTACAATAAAAAAAATAAAATGCTTTGTCAGGGCTCTGGTGCAGAAACAGAATTGGTAGAAATAGTTTGTGTGCACCACATCACGGGCCGCTATATTTATAAAAAGATTAGAGGTTACCATAGATGAGCGCTCTGAGCCTGACCAGTGAACCTGTGCCATCTCCAGGCTACAGGCAGACACAGGCTCAGGAACTATGTCCTTCCAGGCCCTGTGGTCTTGGCCTCCTTCACAACAGAATGAGTCTCTTACGCTTCTGAGATACACCTGCCCAGACGAAATTGTAATTTCACCTGGCTGTCGGAAGTGTGAGCACACAGCTACAGGGAGCACAGGCGCAAAGCAAGGAAACATGGTTTCTGCAGAGAAATATATCAGTACACAGAACAGAGGTTTAGACTCAAAGAACCATTTAAGGACCACAAATACCTCTCCCCCAACAGATACTTGGACTCATTTTGTTCAAAATCTCTAGCAAAGTTTGTCCTACACTTTCTCCAGCTCCTGTTTCTCATTCATACGGGTTTCCAAATTATACAGGCACCCTCCTTTAAAATAGAGTCACTGTTAGTCTTCTGAAGCAACACAAATATGGAGAAACACTTTGCCATCTTCTTTCTCCCCTCAAAATAGTTTTCTAGGAAGAAAAACCAGGCAAAGTTGAAAGCCATGCTGGCATGTACTCCATGGTTCAGTGAAGGAATATGGACAGTTTTTCATTCCTCTGTCTCAGTCATTTCTTTATCGCATCAAGTTCCTCCTACAGAATAGACTGCCCAATTTACAGCCATTTGTGGTTAGAAACAGAATGTTAAGTAGATCCAAGCATAATTCCCAATTCACAAAGATCACCTCTACATCTTTAAGCAACTGCTTATTTACGAGTTCCTGCATCCACTGCCATTATTTCACAGCACAGAAAAACTTACTACAGCAGAAAGTCAGGAAGTCCTCTAGCAAGGAGTAAAGAATTCCTCTAACCAAGAATTTTCAACCTTGTATAGACAAATCTATAGTCAATGTAACACACGGAAGACTCGCACCAGGAAAAGGAAATGAAAAGAAATTAATGGAGTTTTACTATTTCTTCTTATGTTTGTTTTCTTTACCATATTAATTCTTGTTTCATTAGGTTCAGATAAATGTTTTGTGTACACATTGGGCCAAATCCTGAAGGATTTGCTGAGGGGGTTTTTTTGGGTTGGTTCCCCCACCCCCGACTTTTTAGTTAAACTAGTATACAGAATCTAATTGTAACCTACCAAGGTTTCACACTTGCCACTGCAAACTTTGTCTTCCTTATTAGCTACTACTCAGAAGTGAACCTGAAATGACCTGTTGATACAGACTCCAAAACCTGACCTCTGCTTCTCAAAAAGCCTGCGGAAGTGCCATTTTTTACTGAAGTAAAATAAAGCCACTGGAAAAGATATTCTGCTGAATATTTGTTCCTTAACATCACTGTTCTAATTCCTCTGGAAATTAGCATTTGAAATCTCTCCGTTTTACTGAAATCAATTATAGCGGTTTGGTTTTTTTGGGAGGGTCTTTACATCCCTCCATATATGGAAGATTAGGTTTGGGTTTTTGAGGCTTCCATTTCTTGTGCTTGTTAACTGATCTGTAATATTAATATAAAGTAGATTATCATGTTTCCCTCCCTTACAAAAAGCATAAGCATATTCAACAACCTAATTAATCCTAATTAAATAGAAAGTCACGGAACACTTCTCTCAACCAAAATAATTTAGAAATGCCCTTGTGTTGATGGCTTGCAATTTGCAGAATTCATTTTTCAAATTAAAAAGACAGATGTATTTTTCCCTGATCTAAAGGGCCTGGATAAATTAAAACTAATTGGGTTTATGTGTTTCTGATAATTTGATGAGATGCACATAAGCCATATTACAATGGAGGAAAGAACAACCCTTCATTTTTATAAATAAGATGCAGCAAATGACAGCATTTGAAAGTCTATTAAAGGTTAGACTCAAATAGTAAAACAGAGCTCTGTTCTGTTGGAGGAAGACTCTTAGAGTATGTATCAGAGACCTTTACAGCACCAGCACAAGTAGAGTCATGAACAGCGTTTTCAATGCAATTCATTCATTGCCAGAACTGGTTGAAATGAAACATGAACAGGAAAATCTCAATTCTCGTTTTCCAGTTTTAACACATTTTTGTGCGTAAAGCCAACTACATTAGCAGAAGTAGACAGCACCTCGCATAGTTTCTGTAGCTTGAGTACTTGGATGACTGCCTCTTCTATATAGAAAAAAACCCCAACAGACATTATCAGGCAGGCAGCCAAATGGTAGCCAATTAAAATATTTCAGGGACTCCCAGGTAAATGCTTTAGAAACAAGCGTTCAACTGAAGTTAACAGCTGTTGAATTTGTCTGTATTTTGAGAACAAGACACATCCATTTTACACCATAAATTTGCCCCTTAATGGTCATGGAAACATTGCTGTTTCATATTAAGCAATTACATACACACACTTCAGAATCTGCATAGTGCCAGTGTGATGATACCTCAGCAGCAATTCTGTGACCTTCCCCGAAATGCACTAAGATACCTAGTGAAAGACACGGGGAATAGGAAGTCTTGGAATTACAGCACTTGGGAATAACACAAATCTCACATGATTCCTTTACCATTATGCCGAATATTTCTCTTCTGGAAAGCTGGAGGAAGACTTAATATTTAAAATACCAGGATACAGAAACTGACTGAAAAATATCTCTTTGCTAACAGCTAGATTTGCCTGTGTAAGTCATCCATTGGTGCCAGGCAATCTGGTAAGCGGGAAAGGTAATTTCAAGAGAACAGTACGAGACGTGAGTCTTGATGGACTCTTTTCTGATCACAGCTCCACTTGATGCACCATTAGTTTGGAGTCTAAGGAAAAAGAAATATTGGCTGATAGGAAAGAATTCTGTAATGACCTGGGGCTAGTAAAGTTCAAAACGTCAATACATGGGTAGAGTTTCCCCATTAGAGACAGGGAAATGATCTCTGTGAAGCACAAGAGTTCCTCTGAGCATCAAGAAACATCTGATCATTGCCATATGCTAATCCTGCATAGATCAGCAGCGCTCTGATATGTAAACTGCACGAGTACATTGCTCTTGCTACAGGTCATAAAGCTTGACAATGGACAGAAGACACTTCCTAGGTTTTCATCCTTCCCAAGTTATTCCATCCTCTGGCACTAAGCATGTTTGCAACAAGTCTCTAAGCAGAAGAATGGTGGAGTCAATTTTTTTCTGGGTCTGACACCAAGCTCTGAACAAAAAAATCATGAGGAAAAAAAGCTGAGCGTTGGAATATTTAAACATCTCACAGGAAAATCATACCTTGTGTATTTTGTTTAGTTGAAAGGAGAGAAAGGAAACATTTGTTCACAAGCTAACAAAGGAGACCTCAGAATCTCTCCAGTATATCAGTCCTTGCCAGGTTCACCCATTCTTGTACCATATAACCACCAAAAATAGTAAGCCCACCTGCCCACCAAGCAGTCTATTACATTGACGTATATTACACTGAGAGTTGCTGGAAAGCAGAAAATGGCCAAATTCAAAAAAGGAAAAAAAAAAAAAAAAAAAAATAAGCAGGCAGACCTGCAGAGTCTGCCAGACTACTGAAAATTAGGTGTGTCCACATGAATCCTGGAATACTTTAATATATAATGAATGCAATATCCTCTTTTGAAATCCAAATTGATTACCAAGTCAATTCACAGAGCTTATGTTTTGTAAAATCACATTATGTAAAGTTAATGTACACAAAAAGACATGTAGACTCACAGTAGAGGCTCAAAAAAAATAAACTGGTCTTTCACTTTTTCCCCCCTCCTTTTCTGTAATTGGACGGAAAATATCATTTTTCTGTGCAAGTCCCTTGACACGGGTTTAGCTCTAGCCATCCCTACAACAGGCATAGGAGGAAATAAAAACATTAAAGAAAAACAAAACTAAAACATAACTATTTACATCATGGCAGAAATGCAGAGAAGTACATTAAACCACATCCATAATCATAAGCAGGGAGCTTTCAACACTAGATTTGTTCTATTTGCAACAGAAAAACAAGCGATACATGTCACAGAACTACATCAGTTCAGATATCCTAACTAGAAGACCAAAAAGAGTATCAGTTCCACCACTATGTCGTGAAGACAGGAAAAAAAAAAATTCCACTCGAGAAAGATTATCTTCAAGTGTGTTAAACCTAGGAATACAAAACTGAGATGCATTTAAATCATCACTGACTAACCAAAGAGATTACTAATACAGTGAAGTAAGCTTATTTTTAGTCCAAAGTTTGTTAGAGGCATTATCAGAAGCACGTTTTTCTTTCAAGAAACAGGGATGGGAAGGGAAAACTGTTAAAATCAGATGCTGAAAACAGTCAGTGCCTTTCTAGTTATCTCCAACAAACACAAAGGATTAACCTGCCTGTTGAGGGCTTTAGGCACACACTACAGTAGCACCTGCTTCATTGGTTTTCTAGTTAAAAAGGGCTGGGAACAGCATGGAAGCAGTCAGCCTGTCTGCGCAAGGGAAATGAGTGCAATAGGTATATTTGGAGAAGTAACTCAAATAGAAAGAAAAGGTTACATTCGTGAGAGAAAAGCACTGGCCTTAATCTACAAAGTAGAACACACGCTTTCTGATTTTATTCTTAGTATTTCCGGCAAAGAACTACTGTAATAAAACATCAATATATGGTAAACTCTACAAAGAAAACTGAAGTGGAAAATATGCCCTCACCTTAAAGACAAGAAATGAGGCAGGAAATCAAATCAATGGTCTGTTCAGCCCAATGGCTCTAGTTTTTATGAATTAGGGTTACTGAAGTACTTTTTCCTGTAAAAGGAATTGTTGAAAATATTACTGTCTATGTTGTCTAATATCAGTGCTTAAGTGACGGGAGGTACAGACAACAAATGCATACATTTGAGTCCTACGGCATAGGGAGAATACAAACAATATGTGTTCAATTGTCAGAACCTAAATAATACATTGGAACGTTTCCACCGATACATTAATGAAGGTCACTTGCCACCTCTGAACACAGAATCACAAGGTTTTCAAGATAAGCACTCAAAGACATCATTAAACACTTGAGACTATAAACAAAATTAATTTCTTAAAACTGTCTACATTTCCTAATTAACCAATTTAGTGACAGAAATCATGAACTTTAATAAAAGGCATCTGACATGAAGTTTTGATCACTGTTGCTGTGGTGAAAAATGACCAGAGTAAACACATGTTTCAACAAATATAAAATGGATAACAACACGATCAAAAGTACAGACAGTGTGGCAATCTGAATTTCATCTGCTATAAATTCCTCATTTAAAGCAGTTATGAGAGAATTGTGGAGTAGGGATGGAAGATGTAAAATAGGATATAAAGCTTCTCTTGCTACATGAAAATTTCCAATAATTTTAGAGTTCTGTCCAGTGATTTACCCGTAAATGGTTAAGAACAATTGTTAGACAAAAGCTTTTAATTAATCCCAAAATTTCCCAACACAATGAGACAGAAATCTTTGTGACTGCAATTTGATACACTTTTTTGATCAAAACCAGAGGGGAAGGTGGGGGGGTAGAACTTTTAAGGTGCTTTGAAAAACATCTTAAAAAACACAATGGAGGAAACTAACAAAAGAAGGAAAAAAAATGTCCACCACATTTAAGTAGAACATTTAAGTAGAAAAAAACTTCAAAGAAAGCTGAAGCCTGCTGCTGTGTCCGAGAATCCTAAAGATGTTACTAAAAGACACCACTTAGATCACTTCAAAACTGTAACTTCCTGCCACCTCCACAGAAAACCACTCAACAAGTACAATTAAGCATCTCCTCAAAAAAGGGGGCAGAAAGACACCAAACTCTCTACATTAAAGTACCATGTCAGCATGTAACAGTCAAGTGACCTTTTACTGAAGTGACATTAATTGCATTTAACCTTACATTAACTGGGAAGGGTGAGAAGAGGAGGAAGAAGAAACCTTCTTATACAACACAGATGCAGCGAGTCTAAAAGTACAGTTGAGGCCTCGTAATGATCAAATGGAGAAATTAAAATGGTTTGGTGAAGTCGAAACCACACAAGATCATCTTTTAAATGTAATTCCTCCTTGTTCTCTTAATCTTAAAAGACCTGTAAGATGGCAACCTTCAGTACGCTTGAATTTAGTATGCTGAACATAGACCACTCTGAACTGGCGCATTGGAACAGTGAAAGTAGTACAGTGCAGAAAGAACTGATGTGTGTGGATGTACATGGAGATGTGTGGATGACATTGTGTAGATGTGGCACTTACGGACATGGTTTACTGGTGGACTTGACAGTGCTAGGTTAACAGTTTGACTCGATGATCTTAAAGGTCATGATTCTCTGATGCTGAGCACAAGGAGCCAAGTTTACTGCTAGTATTATGCTACCTGCTGAAATTAAGAAGAAAGGAATGTCGTAGGAGAAGTAAAATATACTGTGTAAAACTTAATTTCTATTCTGCAAGGCAAAACTCTCTTAGTGGTAAACTCTGTGATAGGGAGTAAAGTATATTAAACTTTCTACTATGCATCTCACCATATAAACTTGGCCAAATTGAGGACACCCCCCCATTTAAGAACACTCCATTAACACCTCTTGCGCATTACGTCTCAGGTTGGCAATGTAAAACTGCATTTGAAGACATAAAATTCAACCAATGGGCAAGGAACCTTATATTGAATAAAAATTAAAGAATAAAAAAATCCTAAAAAATAATAGCAGAAGACCAGTTTTCTTTTATTCTGTTACTTCTTCATACTAATAAAAAAAGCAAAAAAATCAAGGGATTTTTAAGAATTTTTATTGACAGTTTTACAAAATAATCCTTAATAAATAATATCTTGAGCAGCACTCAAGACACCTCTTCGTCTGCTTCTTGGTTTTGTATGATGTGCAAAGAAATTGCATTAAGTTCTCTGCATGCTCACTGTAATGCAAGAACTTGTTGCTTATCCTCCAGAATTTCTTCTTCATCATCCATTTGGCTTTCATCCCAGCCCCTTAAAAGAAACATGTAACAGTGATTTTCAGCAGCTCAAATTCCTCAAGCTGCTCTGCTTTAAGCTTTAGTGACATATGTTCACATATGTGGAACTAAAAGGCATGAAAATAAACTTTTGCTGTGTATCTTGCAAGTATACATACATTACAAGCTACTATATTCATTTTTTCCCCTCAGTTTGCGTCACGTACATTTTCACCTCTTAAACAAGTAGGAAGTAAATAACACTATCGCTTTTGTGCTTTAATAGAGAAATCCCACATCCTAGAACAGGTAAGTTAGGAAAGCGGGTCTCATTCATACTATCTGCACTATTTGAAAATATTGTTTAGTTTTCTACTGACCTGCAATTTCAGTATAATGAACATTTTTAAAAAGAAATAAAACTCGGTGGTGTTCAGTGACAGGACAAGAGGTAACGGGCACAAACTTGAACATAGGAAGTTCCATCTCAGCATTAGGAGGAACTTCTTTATTTTGAGGGTGGCAGAGCCCTGGCACAGGCTGCCCAGAGAGGTGGTGGCGTCTCCGTCTCTGGAGACATTCAAAACCCACCTGGATGCGTTCCTGTGCAACCTGCTGTAGAACCTGCTTTGGCAGGGGGGTTGGACTAGATGATCTCCAGAGGTCCCTTCCAACCCCTACCATTCTGTGAAACCAAATAACCACAAATCTCTGGATCACCTATATTCACATAGCATGTAATTAACCTCACAGTGTCTCACTGACTCTTACTAGTTACCAAATCATAGTAAGAAACCTATGACAGACAGAACTTTGAGGAAATTCTTTGCTTCCAGCCATCTCCTTAGTTTTCAAGGCAATGTAACACATGTATCATAGATTATGGTGAGTTAAATCTTATTGGCTCACCTGTTCACAACTGCTCTTTTTAAAGGTACCTTACAACCAAAGAACTTAGATTTCTTATAGACATCCTTTATAAATCTCAGTGTTGTATATTAACAAAAGCTAATGCAGCAACCTGGTCTAGTGGGAGGTGTCCCTGCCCATGGCAGAAGGGTTGGAACTAGGTGATCTTTAAGGTCCCCTCCAAAACAAAACATTCTATGATTCTATGAAAAAAACCCGAAACACCATAATCCTGAAATTTGTAGTCTCAACAACAAAATATATCACCTAATTCTTAATTTGAGCTGCCTCGGAGTACCAGCTTAGAACACCAAGATACACAATAGGTCATGCTGACATTTGTAATCAGCATGTAAAGCACAATCAGAAAGTCAAGACTGTCTTTGTTTCAGTTCTGACAAGATGTTTGGCATATTGAACATTTTACAATATCATAAAAACATACTCAGCAACTTTAATTTACCTGAGAGTATCAACTCTGCTTTGGTCTTTTAGCTCCAGGTTTTTATGGAAATCTGTTATATTTCTACATGTCTTCTCTGAGTGTCTGCTGGAGGAAGTTGCATCTTCAGAAGTTAAGCTGTAATGTTTTTCAGGTCCTGAAATATTTTAGGTCATTTCAGGAACAAATATAAACAAAAAAATGCAGTAACTACACTATCAATTTTAAAGAACTCCACAGTATCAACAAAAGCTTGCCATTAAAAGTCTCAAAACAACTCTAGCTGATGAAGGATGTCACTACAAACCCTCAAATAAATTACTGTATCATTAGAAGTAATGGAAAGGGTTTGCTTCTAAGATGTTTACGGCAGTTGAATATGAAACCTTATATAATAGGGCCCACTATTACCAATGCGACTCAAAATACAGCAGCAAATGTAGAACTTGGGTAGCTGACTAAAGGTAGTATGTATTTAAAACGGAGTAACAGGATATATCCCACATCCACCAATATAAAAAGATGCTCAACTGGGGTCACAGTCTGTGCTTCTTATACAACAGACATGCATGTTACTAGTTTCCCAGCTAGCTCTCTGCTATTATAAGTGAAAAGTATTCCAAGAAAGTGGAACAAGAAGGGAGAGAAAGAATGGGAGAGTTCAACAATAACTTCCCTCCCTACTCTTTTCTGAGCATATTCAGCATAGATGTTCATTCTTCAAGCATTAACAAAAGGAACTCTTCCAAACACATGGGTTCTGATGAGTATATACCAAAAAAAGGAAGGACAGCCGTCCTGAAGCGTGGTATTTCGAAGCCTCAGAGAAGAGCTGTATGAAAAAATACAGCATAGTCTACGGTAAAAACATTTTACAAGATTGAACACTCTGGAATCCAGACTACTTTTGTTTACTGAAGATGCATCACAGCTGGCACCTTCCAGTCTAAACGCACCATAGCAACTCAGGCGGGAAGGACCACGTTAGAGCCCAAGAGATGCAGTCTATCAAGGCTGCTTATGGCACAAAGTGTTTAGACGCTTGACCTATCTCCTCATTGAGATGGAACAGAAGCATCCCAATCTTTTTTCCAGTACTGAAAGAACAAGACCAGAACTCACTCATTCTGTTCAACTGTAATCAACTGACCTTGGCTGCTTGCCACAGTTCACACACACACACACACACACACAC
>VYZM01001237.1:124991-147405 GCA_013398915.1 Dromas ardeola | reverse complement strand
GAGATGGTCTTCAAAAGATAGAGGAAAGGGGGTTGAGTCAAACCCAAAATGAGGGATAATACCGTGCTTATTGTGCCTTATTAGTGGCAGTTCTCGTCAGGAGAGATTCATAGTTTCCTGTCCATCTTTTCCTCTTCTTGCTATCCTTGCATTAAATCTAGCTTCTAACAACATCTGGGGTGTTCATTATTAAACATCCAAGGAAACAGTACTTATTTAAATTAAATTAATAATCTGAAATAGCACCTAGCACATCTTGCAGATTTCTGCAACAAAAATGCAAGTAAAATTTTAAGAAAGTTGCATGGGGGTAGAAAACTTAGGAAAGTTGCATGAAACCGTTTGCTTCTACTAAATTAAGGGTAAGTTAAAGTATGATCAAACAGAAATAAATCACTGTTCAACCACAAAGAAGACTTGCATCGTCAAATGGTTTAGGACATTTTTGCACCAAAATCAGTTAGATCTGAGAAGACAAATGAAATAGCTACTTGTTTTCATTATGTTACTTCTAAACACGAGGGGGGAAAATAAACCCAACTAACAGTATTGTCACTTGCCTGTATAACTTGGTAATTCTTTTTCTAGAGTAAGTAGGGCTTCTTGGTCAGCAATGCATTCCCAAAGATACTCATCTTGTTTAGTTATATCAATGCACTTGGGTTTTGATATCTCAGTATTAAATCTCAACATATGCATGGGTGAACTCTTTGGTCTTGGCTGAGTGTTTGCTGGACAATTTCCTGTCAGCTCATAGTGTAGCGTATTTGTTGACCAAGGTCTTCTGGAATCATTCCCTGAAATAACAGAAAAGGTCACAACTTCTAAGAGTTCAAGTTTTCACACAAACAGAATTTGATCTCAGCTCACTAATGACATTAACTGGAGTTAAAATTATTAATTTATTTGAACAGATTATTAATTTTGCTTAAGATTGTGAATTAATACATTTTAATAAAAGGGTTACAATTATATTAGGAAGCAGCAACTCATGCCTCAGGGGCATCTTTCAGAAAAAAAAAATTCATTTAAATATTACGTGCAATGGCACAAATTTGGGGGCAAGGGAGAGACTGAAAACGTGCGTAGAAAGCTTAAAACTTTGGTTCTTTTTTTTTTTTTTTTAAATTTAAGGCAACATGAATAAAATATAGACACTTTCAAATATTTTTCTGGGATTCCAAACTGACAGTTTCAATTTCTGCACATAGTGTTTTTAAAATTAAAATGCCAAACTGGTTGCTTAAGATGAGAGAAATAATGTAAGGTACATTCCTTCAGATAGAGACAGTTGAAATTGAGAAAAGTAACTAAAAAGTGCGTATGCAGTTATGCATTACTTGTTTCCTTCTTTCTTATTATTCATGTAATAAGACTTATTTCAGTAGGGTGAGGAAATCTTGTATTAGATCAAAACCATATTGTACTAGATGCTGCAAAACACACAATAATAAATAATCTTGTTCTAGACAAGATTATTATCTAAATATTCAAGCTAAGAGGGAATTAATGGGGTAGAAGCAGGAATAGAAACTAAGCACAATAAAAAGTATTGTTAGTGACAGCTGGAAAGAGATAATTTTTAACTCAAAACGCCATTCTTATGAAAACAATGCCATGCACCCAAAATACAAATACATAGATGAAGATATAAAAATGACCTAAATTCAGCAGAATCATCACAAGCACTTCTACTTTTTACATACGAAAAATTAACCTGTTAAAGGAGGACCTCAAAGCTGTTCTATCCTTACCTGAGCATGACCTCCATTCTACCAGAGGAGAAATTCTATTTTGAGTCTCCAAAACACTTGAAAGTCTATTCAGCTGACTTTCTAAGACACCTTGAACTACAGAGTCATCAGCATATTCACTTAAGCTCCTTTCAGTAACCCACTTTCCACCTCCTGAAATAAAAAAGTATTAGAGGAAATAATTTGCTGGTTTTGTGTTAATATGCATTTATTGTTACTGTATTTGCTACATTTAATGTGTGTGATTTAAAGCAGTCATGCAACAAATTTTCTATACATTATGTAAAAAAAAAAAGTAAGTAACACACTAACAACCTTAAATTCAAGTGATATACTTGATCAAATTAATATTCATGTTGAGCAAGCATTTCACATGTTGTTTCATATACACCATTAAAAGCAATAGGATAATGATACCTTTTTTTTTTTGTGGGATTTATATTATGCACAAAGAAAAGCAGAAGTTTCTACTGGAACCAAGTTCTCAGGGGATATAAAGAAGCATATAAATCTATGGCACAACATTGATGTAATTTACCTCAAGGTAGTAAGTTTATTTTATCCTTCCACAGCACCAGTTGCGTGTGTTGGCATGACTGTTACCTGAAGTGACTTCTAAGAGTAAGCTAGAACCAAGTTACACAAAGATAAGGACGTCTTACAATAACAGTGATAAATATATATATTGTTTCAGGACTTCATTCATACACCATTACCTGGAAACAGGATGCTACTGTCCATAGAGCTAGAGTCAGCACACAGTGGAGAATGTGCTTCAAGCATTACTTGTTTACAGTTTGCACCTACAAAGAAACCTTCAAGTCCCCAATACCGTGTAGAAAAAGATTTCTGTCTTTTGGCTACATCCTGTAACTGAAATAAAAACAAATATATTAGATACAGGAAAAGGAACAGGAAGTTTCATAAATTGCCCTTGCAAGTTTATATTAGCAAAACGCTCATTTCATAAAACTTTGAATGATACCGATAGTCTGATGTAATAGCTATTCATAAGGATGATGGTTTTGTGTGATATATGCTTTAAAATCCTATACAATTCAATTGCTAATGATATGAGAGTTTGACTATTTTTCCACTATGGATATGAAAAGCAATTTGTCTTGGTTTGTTTTGACTTGTCTTTGAGTACATCAACTAAAATAATACTGTTTAAAAATGACCCCAAAATATAATGTCCCAACCTCCTCTGTGATTTTTTTTGCTTTCAATTTTATTTTTGGCAAAAGAACATTTGAATAATTTAGGTTAGATCAGAGTATCTACAATTTTTGGCATTCAGTCAAGTGGTGAAGTGATCTTGATACTAATATGGGAAGAGCTGCCTTCTCCCTCAACAGACTTTTTTTTTTGTTGTCTGTTCTTTCGGGTTTTTTTGTTTGTTTTGTTTTGTTTTTTTGAACATCAATAGAAGACTGACAATACAAAGGGGAAAGCACAGAGGCCTTCATCCCCTACATATGAAATATGGTAGGCAGTGACAATCCTCTGATTAAAACTGTACTCTTGACTGCTTTGGAGTAGGTTTCCTGGGGGAGAACGGCAAAAAGTTGTAGAGTATTTAATGGTAACCATACAACGCTCTCTCTCTCTAAACTGACTCAAGAACATGGTATGGTGCCTCATGCTAAACTGAGAAAGTAGACTAAGCAACAGAGTTTACTATTTAGCAACCAAAGATAAAATATTTTACCAATGAAGACTTTGTAATTACAGGCAAAACCAAACTCTGACTACTGCAGACACCATCCAGTTCTTGTGAATCTTTACTGTTTTTCTGCAGTTGCGTCTCAAGGAGATACTTGTTGCTTCTTAGTTCAGTAGGGTTAGAGAACTTCTCAGGTAGTTCACAGGAACTAAGTGACCTTCTCATAGCCTTTAGTTTAATACTCTCCTTTTGCGCTGCATTTCTTTCACAAAGACTGCAGTCAACCATTTTTTCTATAACAAAATCATGAAAATAGGATTTTTTTTTTAATGGAAATTAATATGAATCATAACCTGCAAGTTTACTATATTTTCTTTATGAACTTAAAATATGAAACCTCCACTGAAGTTATCCCTAAACCGTAAAATAAGCTCACAGTTTTGAGATTACTGTCACAGCAGATGCTTATCACTGCAAAATAGCTCGCGCAGCCCATCAAATTGTGGTCAAGGGACCTGCATAGCTCAGGGAATGGTACATAATTTAACGATCTTTAATTATTTTTTTCAGACAGGTAGTTGACTACCATATCCCATATGAGAATGATAAAACTGTATATACTTACGTATGTCGTACTAATAACTTTCAAAATTTACCTTGAGAAACTTCTTTAGAAGAAACAGGATTTCTGTTAAGAGGAAGATGAAAAAAATACTGTGTGTCAGGTGTAGACATTAAATGGCAAGATGAATTTCTTGTTAGGCCTACGGTTTCTTTTTGCAAAAGGTCTTGTACTGTGTCATTCTGATCTACAACTGCTGAACCACTTTGAAACAGAGGAAGGAGGAAAGACTAGAAGAATACAATATAACAAAACAGATCACATCTAATCATAAATAAATTCTGGGAGATCAGAAGAACTGGACATGTATTTTTAATTATTAGGACTCTTAGTTTTACCTGGAGTTAAAAGATTAGTCAAGTAAGAGGATCTTAAAACTACACAATGCTGACAAATTACAGACTTGTCTGTATGCTAGTCCCTACTTCTATTGAGATAACAACATACAGAAGAGAAATGCTACCTGTAATTCAGGACAAACATACAAAGAAATGTATTTTGCATGGTTTAACATTGGAGTGATCAAGCAAAGAAAATAAAGAAATTTCAAAGTGACGTCTCTCTAGTTACAGGTAATTAATACACCTTGGTTGCTCACTGACAAAGTCGAAGACACAAACTTGCGGTTCACTAACTTTAATGGTAAACGTGTCACATGTCCATTAACTGCCAAACTGTGAATGTCTTACAAATTAGCCATCAAATCATTAGGTCATTCAAACGAAAACTTTCAAGCACAAAACCAGCAATCACAGACAGCATCTTGGAAAAAATGCAAATGATGGGAAAGCAGTAACTAAGTGTCAGGACAGTGGCATAGTCTGTTTCTTGCACCAAGGATGAGAAGATGCCAATTTTAACCATGCCTTAAAACAATTTACAGTTAAGGATTCTCTCCATTCATATGAAATGCGTCAGAAAATGGTTTATTCCCTTTTCTCTTACAAACAATCTCTGCATTTCTGATACCTTCCAAACCGCTTCAGTGGTTCAGCTTTTCCTTGCTTATTCATTCCCACAGCCCCAGCTTCTGTCAACAAAAAGTTAGGTGATTCTTCCAAGTCCTTGCCATAAGTCTAATTAAAAAACAAAACCAAAGAAACCATATTCAACAATAGATTAAAATTAAAAAAAAAAATATTAACTCAAGTGATTAAAAGCCTGCAGATTTTATTTTTGTATAATTTCTGTATAGTACGGGTCCCTGGACACAACAGGAAAACTTTGGAAAGCTAAGATTTCCACATTTGTATGGAAAAGATAAAAAATGCACTTTTTTTTTTTTAATTAGAAATTATTTAGCTGTTGCTACTTTAAATATTTAACAGATCAACATTTAAACAAATTACTTAGGATCACTGTGAAGATTCATGAAATTCTTTGTTACATACTTACATCATCAAGGAACTCAATTTTCAAAGACGACTCTGCACTTTCCGAAATAGTGTTGGGTACTTCCTCTCTAAAAACAGATGTCCAATATCCCTTCACCTCTTCAACTATGAAATATAGTTAATTTGATGCATTTCATTTTTTCCTGTTCAAGATTCACTTACACAAATGCAAACTTTTTATTTATTAGGAAATACCATAAATTTCTCCTTTCATTATTGTTACTTTAAGCAGAAAATGCTCACGTATGTAATAGTTCAGTAGCCATAGCAGCAAATAAAATCCCAAGAAAAAGTATTTAACAGTTAGATTCAATAAACAAAAATCTATTACACCTGTGAAGTCATCGACATCATCATCATCATCTCCTTCTCCAGTCACAGGCTGGTGTACACTCAGCGTTTGCGCAGGCCTTGAATCTTTAATGCAACTACCAGAAATTTGATCAACAGGAGTTCTAAAAAAGGAAAAAAACCCCAATCTTAAAAAGTCATCTTTTTTGTGTTATATATAATATCACAGTCATTACAAAAAAAAACCCAAACAAACAAAACCCCACACACACATTATTTACTGCAGCAGTATTAACTGCTCCTGAAAAGCAGCAACTCCTCTTAATTACATTAAGATGACCTCACACCTCAGGGACTAACAAAACAACTCTGTAACGTCCGTAAATGCATCCTGAAGATCGTACTTCCTTTTCTCTATAAAACTCTTGTAGCAAGTACCCCCAAATCAAGCAGCCAAGTATCATTACCAATCTTCAAACACTACAAACTGCAGTAATTCTGAAATATTAAGTCATCAAGTCTGGTTATAACAGTTATTTTATCAAAATAAAGCACACTGTATACAGTCACCTTAACTCTTGATAATATATCTAATATTTTAATAGCATTAACAAAAATTCCATTGAAACCTTGAAGTAGTTCTGACTTCTTTCATTGGTGCCAGCAACTTCAACAATACCTTCTGTATTTCTTAAGCAAGAGTTTTTCCATGTAGCTCAGGCCATCGTTCTTGAATTCAATTTGGACAGGTTCCTTCATAACAGTAAGATCGGTCTGTACCTCACAAATTCCCACAGATTCTATTGGAATTATTTAAAATAGATTTATACAGCTATTCAGATTTATAAACTTTCCATTTAACTACATTATTTTTGAATGCATGTCACATTAGTAGTCTACGCCTAGCTAAGTCTTTGCATAATTCCAAAATTTAAATGGCCAGCAGTATTCTATTTACACGACACAATCAGCAGTGGGGATAGCCAGTAAAACCTTATCACATCGTTTCACAGGAAAGAAGAAAAAAAAAAAACAAAGAGAAAAAAAGACATCACTATAATATTTTTTATACAAAACCACACAAAGAACACAAAGCATCCATGGACTAGAAGAAAGAGACTGGCTTCCACAAATCCAATCAGACAAGAGGGTTTTTTTCATATTTTTCCATGCATACTTCAACTGACTGCATCTTTTCACTGGGACAAAGAAATATTAAAAGCCTATGGAAGGCAAGCAGAAAATATACTTGGATATAACATACAAAATCCTGAGCCATGCACATCCCTTTTCTCAGGGAAAAGCTGTAACATTAAGCTTGAGCATTACCGTTCATATTAAAGTCTCACGTGAGAAACAATACCATAGCAAAGTGCAGAGACACAAGCTAAACAATCTGGCCAACACCACAGTTCATTACAATAATTGGGATAAACACTAACCTGCACATTATTAATAAAAACTTCAGAGATTGTTAATTCATGAAGGAACACAGAGAGAAAACTTAAGAAGAAACATTTAATATTCTAAAAGAACATCTACCTTCACTAATCAAAAATCTGCTAACTCACCAAGATGGCTCCTAATGTTTTTAAAATGCAATTAAAACAGAAAAAAAGCATACCTGATAGGACCTCACTGGCATGCAATTGTTCCCTGTGATCACAATTACCTTTTCTCCATTGAAGCAAAGCTTCCTGAAAAGACTTGGCAGATTCCTCCTCATTAAATGTACCATTCAGTAATAATCCTTCATCCTCATATTCAAGGCCTTTACAGGTTGATCCTGAGGACAGTTCCTAAATCAGTTCCACAACATAATTAATAGAGCACTTCTGATGCAAATCCTCTCCCCAGTTACATACAATAGCAACAACATTTTTGGTATCAGTTATGGGAAGTACAGCACCCTGTTTTCTGGGCTTAGTCTAGCTACCCTGCTGATCAAGATCACTCCATTTTTACGTGGTCTTGCTCACAACTAAATTGCAATGTTCAATCAAGAGCAAAATGAGAAAAGCAAAAAATTTTGTACAAGCACACAAAAAACCCCACATTTAACTTAAATGCTTTTAGTAGGCAGAAAGCAGTAGCCACATGCTACGTACAGGATGGGTATCATGTCGACAGACATGAACAGGGGTGTATGCAAGTCTGATAGCCTGATCTCACACTTGGCACACTGCAGAAAAACCTAAAGCCACTATACCTAAAATGTCCTAAACAATAAAAAGAATATTTTTTTTCTGAACTGTACGCTACCTCAGCATTGCCTACTGATGCTAGCAGAGATGAAAACTTGTCTGGTGTGACCTGATGCTTGCTATTTACTTTCTGTTCCTCATGATTAATTTTTGATTTGTTCAGATTTACTTCCTTGATGAAGTGATCGACTTCCAATTTTCCAACATGTATATCAGCTTCTGTCTGTTAATGAAACATTATGAAACCATTCATTTATTATAAACATACTCAAACATTCCACCAAACACCATGTTAAAAGCAGGCAGGTAACCACATATTGAAGAGTGATGGTGAAATACACACATAATAATGTCAATAATCAGTAGTATGTACATGTATGAGCAAAAATTCAATAATCTGAATATTCCATTAGGTACTACAAAGGACAGACTATGCAAAGTGTTTAATGCAGCACATATAGTATAAAAAAAATTTATGAGCTATGTACTTTATTAATGAAGTTCTGCTTACTGAAGCTTTTCAGTAGACAGAAGCACACCTGTAGAGGTCAAAAGGAAGAAAACGTTCATTTAAGGAACTAACTGGAATACCCATTCACACACAAAAAAAAGTCCAGGCAAGTCCAAACTATAAAGAACTAGATGAGTTTGAAAATAGCTACAGGAGGAGAATAAGTTTTGCTCACACTGGGACTTTACTGATTTGCAACCTTCACTAGAACAAAGAAAATTACCGTGGAAATGTAATAAGAAGGTTTTGATTGTCAACTCTTGAATGATTATCACGCAAAAACAAACAAACAAACAATTACATTCATCCTTTCCCTGTGTCCCCTCCCTATGCACAGAGACCAGAAGGAAAGATCCTTTGCCTACAAAAACCTCAAGTAAGGAACATATTCTTACCATGAAAACGTAAGAGCAATAAAGGTACAGGCAGAAAGTGTAATCAGAAAGAGTCAAATACGTCAAGCAGCCATTGCAAAACCAGAATGTACTTACATCTCCTCCTTTCCACCTGCTCTAGACTATAATCAACTCAGTGACTTTGCAGTTGCTGTTGCACATTAAATGGTACTTGTAACATGCCGGTGAGTATGCAATACAGGGAGACTAACCACTTTAAACGGCCATTATTTTTTCCTTTTGCAGTCTTCCTCTGATTCTTATACTGCTATGCAGGATCAATAAGGTTCAAAGTTTACTGTGTAACACGCGTGCTCTGACTTTTTCCTCACATAATCATCCATAATCAATAGCAAATCTTTATTCCCCAACATCACTGACACATAGAGATCACAGAAGCACATACTTAAAGAGAAAGAGAGGAATTTCGCTCGTAATAGCCCTCCTCCTTGGCTCATTCTGTCTCCTATGCCAAATGCATTCAAAAGTAAATAGCTAAAGATTGTGTTGATTTCTTTTTCACCACATGAACAAAATAATCTTAACATTACAGTAAAATTCAGTAGAAGTCATGTTCCTTTGAAGGAGATAATGTTAGTGATGTAGCTTCATGCATCTGCTCTCTTTGAGCAAGCATAGTTGCATTACGTATGGTTCCTTCTGGTACTCTGGCACATGGTATATAACAGCAGATCAATACTTGAAAGGCTCACCCTGCTGTGTTATTTCTATAAACAGCATCTTCATTGAGATTTTGCTGAATTGCTTCAAAATACTTATGCAAGAATTGCAAAACTGATTGTAGAGCATACTTGCAAAGCTTATTTGGTTTAGCCTCATGCTAAACTTCCCAGCAGCTGAACTCAATGCTAATTTTCTCCTACTTTGATGGCTAGCATCCCTCTCTGCACCCTTTTGTTAGCTCCCTTTAATAACAGAGGAAGTTTCCAATTAGTTTCAGAGTAGGACTGGAGAGAATAAGACAAGTGAAAGGGTGTGGGGGGGTAGAATCAAGACAACTTAAGGTGGAATTATCCTGATACAGATGGAGCGATCACAGTACTCCATGATTCTCAGTTTAAATCCTTGTATTCTTCCAGTGAACTGGCCTTTAATCTCCCACAATAAATTCCAACATCTCAATCCAGTTTGTGTATCACCAGAAATGAGATAAATGCCTTATCCCTTTAAATATATGTATGTATCTAAAAGAGAATGCATTACAATTATCAAGATTTATCATTGTTATGTTGCTATTGTTACCACACAGTTTTCAGTTCTAGGTTTAAAAGATCTGCTACAGTCTACTAAAAAAAAAAAAAAATCCTCAACAGCCTGCATCTAGATGTGTTTGGTGAAATATTTTTATATCCATGCAAAACAGCTCATGGAAAAACTTTTATGTCGACTGCATAACTCAGGATAACGCATCATCCCAAAAGGATGATTTATTGCTGGCTTTTCATTACTTATGGGATGGTGTATCCTTCTGTAACTGCCTTAAATTCTCACCTGAATTTTTTCCATCAAATGATGTAATCTTTCTACTAACATACTACAAGCAAGGATCATTTCGACAAAGATGTATTTATCAGAGCAATAGCTTTGACAATTTACTGCAGTACTAAAAGGATTATATTTCTGGGAAGAATGAATGAGATAATCAAATATATTTTAGTGGGATAACAGAACGACATATCCAGTGACATTATCGAAAAGTAAAATTCGCCTTTAAGAAAATCTCATATGGTAGAACTGAAATAGTTAAATAACTTACACTTAATCAAGGCCCTATCTTCATTTTCTACATTTACATTAGCTTGCAGTTTCACAATAAAGTAACTTTGATTCTTTGTAATCATAACATTGACCTAGGAATCCAAACATTTTTTTCATTAAAAGTTCCTGGCATGGCTTTTCTTTGATTCATTAAGTCCAGCTATAAACCAGTTATCATTAACATAGGAATGAAAGAAAATGAAAACAAGCATAATAATACGTATTTGAAAAGGTATTAAAAGAAGCAAATCACAGCATTTATCAAAATCAAATTTAGAATAACCTTAGAACAGAAACAGTGGTTTTGTCCAAAAGTTAAAATCCAAAACGCACATACAATTTGGTGCAAAAATAGAGTTGTTACAACCAATTTATGAAATGCAATCCAATATAACGCATGAGAAACTTAAGTTTGTTACAATTACGTGTTATACATTAATTCTAGGAGGAATCTTTACTACCCTAATTATAAAATTTTTATTGTTTCATAACAGATATGAGTCAAAGTTTTATATTAGAAAGTGAATACTACTGAGCTGAATAATAAAACTACACACAACTTAAAACTGTACTGTAAAACATTTTACTTTCATCACAGTTTATTCCTTTGTGAGTGGAATCCAAGTATCAGGAATGCTGGAAGTGGCATCTGACAGAACAGACATAATTCTATGTAGGAATTCAGCCAGTTTCAAGCTTACTTATACCAATATTTAAATTGCAGATAACATGGACTTAAATATACTCACAAGGGTACATAATTGCCTTTGACAAATGAACAAACGCCTTTTAGTACTTACAAATTTTTTTTTTCCAAAACACTTGACATCCAACAATTTGGAAAAGTCTCAAACAATATACCAATAATAATATCTCAAAGAGCCTGTGTAAAAATCTCCTGACCCAGCAATTTGTTACAGATCTTCAACCACGTAACACTGCCATTGGTTCGATTTAACTCAGTTTTCCATGAGCCGTGCATAACTATAAAATCCATCAGGGCACAAGAAAAGAGAGCATAATTTTTTTCTCAATATCATAGAATGATTTGGGTTGGAAGGGACATTAAAGATCACCCAGTGCCAAGCCCCCTGCCCTAGGCAGGGACACCTCCCACCAGACCAGGCTGCTCCAAGCCCCGTCCAGCCTGGCCTTGAACCCCTCCAGGGATGGGGCAGCCACAGCTTCTCTGGGCAACCTGGGCCAGGGGCTCACCACCCTCACAGTCAAGAATTTCTTCCTAATACCTAATCTAAATTTCCCCTCTTCCAGTTTAAAACTGTTACCCCTTGCTCTCTCTCTCCCCTCCCTGATCCAGAGTCCCTCCCCATCTCTCCTGTAGGCCCTTTAGGGACTGGAAGGGGCTCTACGGTCTTGCCAGAGCCTTTTCTTCTCCGGGCTGAACACCCCCAACGTGTAACAACCCAAATACGTACTGCAATAAACCAGCTGTGCTGTTTGCTTCTATGAAAGCTTTTTTTTGTTTTTAACTGAAAAACTTTCTACTGAAAGTCACATGTGATAGGGCGACAGTAATCCCTTTGTCACCTAAGCAGTGTTAAAACAATGCCTTGTTATCCACCAGGGCTGCCCTACTCTTACAGGTGCTGTTCATGACCTGCGAGCCTTCCTGGGGTCAGGAACGAGGTACTCAGCAGCAGAGCTTCGCCTAAGGGGAGGGGCAGGCGTTAAGGAGAAAGCATCAGAGCGGTTCAGTTCATCACAGAAGCGACGATTTCCAGCCCAGCCCTACTCCAAACGCTTGCGCAGGACACCCGGGGGGAAGGAGCCGCCGCCGGCGAGTGCGGGCGGGGCCGGGCCGGGCCCTGCGGGAGCGTCCCGCGGGGGCGCAGCGCCGCCTGGCGGCACGTCCCGGCACAGCGGCCCCGCGCCGGGCGGGCGGCTCCTCCCGGGGAAAACCGCCCTTTCCCAGGGAAAACCATGAAAACCGCACACAAACACAGTATCTGCACCTTTGGGTTCGAGCGTTAGCACCTCCGACTTCCTTATTTTGCCATAAAAGCAATACAAATATATCACGGCATGTATTACCGGGGTGTGTGCCTGAATCTTTCTAAGAGAGATGCTACTTTTTTAGAATAAAAAAAATGTTATTTTCTACATTTATTTTTTAAAAAAATGTTATTTTCTACTCTATTTGCACAAGTTACTTCAAAAACAAAATACTATGGGGGTACATACTATTTTGGAGGCTAGGTTTCCTATTTACACTTGTTAAAAGACAAAAATCTCTATTAAATATACATCACCTAATAGCTGATGATACCAATTTCCACTCTACCATAGGCAGCAAGTGCCGGCTCAGAAAGCAATCAGAATTAAAAATGCGCCCTGATGCTTATCAACGTACTTAAAATTACAAAATATTCACAGACCACTCAATTTTGCCCTATTTGCCTGAAACCGTACATCATCTTTTAATCATATGGCAGTGTTCTTTATTTAAAAAAAGCAATCAGTCTTCTTCAGGAACAGTCACATGCTGGGCAAATTAATAAAAATACAGCTTACAGAAACTCTTCGTTAAAGAACTGGTAACAGTTCTGGTAACAGAATCATTTAATCTGTTTCCTTGCCATTCAGGGGGATCAGTATATAAAACCTCCTTTTACTTTACGTGCACTAAGTAGTTATCACAAAGAGAAATCCTAAAATGAAAGTGGATATCACCAATATATTTTGAGAAAGAGGTGAAAAAAGCCCTATTACTTTCATTTAAATTCCAGCAAGATATTTAAATAAAAGTAGGATCAAATTAATCCCAAATATGTAAGTAATTTTTTCCATTTTTTTAAGTTGATGGCACTTCAAGATGACCATCTTAGAGAAGTCTTATTTTTCCCAGCAGAACAAACTGGAAAAACAATGTATTAAAAAAATTTTCACCAGAATAGCTAAGACTTTAAAAGCTCAGCTGAGCTCCTTGACTGTATGATTTCAAAGCAGCAATACTGCCATCAAAATGATTCCTTGTTACAGAAGGGGCAGAGGCAGCTCGTACGCCGACTTCCACAGACGACCACCATCCCACCGCATTGTACAGGAAAACTAACGTACCAAAAGCTGACCTCGGATTTAGACCCACACCTGTGTTTTAGGCATGCGCATACGTATTTCCATATACAGGTCTCTTCTTGAAAGAGCCTGGAAGTGAACTTCAGGTCAAACAGCTTGTCTTTACAGCTTCCACCCCGGACAAACCCAAGGTAATTCATTTTACAACATATTATACTATATAATATATAGATATAGATACTGCTACAAGCTACTATATATGCACATTATATTCTGTTGCTATAATTTTTAAACCACTTCCTTACCAGCAGCTCATTCTTAATTTCTTGTAGTCCACATGCTACCCCCCTCACTTGAGATTTTTCAAGAGCTACAGCATTTGCCATTTCATGCTTAAATGGTTCTTTCACTGGGTCTAGAAAAAAAAGGAAAAAAAACCGCAACAAACAACAAACCCAGTACTCCAGTCTCTGATTTCTTTATTGCAGCAACCTCCAAGAACCACATGCACTACCAGAAATTTCTGAGTTTTTATTTAGTTAACAAAGATGTCTTTACCTTGAATCTGTTCTTTGAGTATTTGCAACTTCACCTTTCCTGAATAAACCTAGATGGAAGAATATTTGTATATATATAAGGTGCTAAAGAAAATAAATATAAGTGTAACTTTTATAGAACTAAAATGTTAGTGTTTCTAGGAAAACGGCTACGCACGTATTTAAAGAGAAAACTCCATGTATTGCTCACAACAGCCGTTAAGTCTGTGCCCAGTTTCCCTCCCCGTTCATGAAATGACACTGTCCTTGTTTGCCCAGCCAGGTCCGTAGCGAGTGTTTTCCACAAGCGTAGACCTGCAGAACTTTCATAACCATGGTGACTCAAGCTCAAGTGTCAACCAGTGAAGCCTAAAGGACACTCCCCATTACCCTTCCATGATCTAGCACCCCAATAACTAATCATTTTCAACAATTTTGCTCCTCAGTTTTTCCCTGCAAACACTGCACAGTGCACCCTCACTTCCCCCCCACACTCTCTTATGCATCTGCAGGCATTTTAATTCTTCCCTTTTGAAAATTCTGCCCCATGCATCTTTCTGCTTTGCCATCACTGCTGAAATCTGAAGTCTTTGAAGTAGTAACAGCTCTAAGTTACTTGTCTCAAAGAAGGGGAACAAGGTGAGTTAAAGGAAACCTTTTCATTCAGATCCTCTCTTTACTCACAGGCAACTTCATTGAAATTGAGTGTGTTGGCTGAGAAGACCTTCACACCAAACTACTGCTGCTTCAACAGACTTCAAATAGCAACTGTGACGGCTTAGTCTGAAGTTGTCATTGTCTGTTTTTCTCTTCAGACTTATATAAGTTCTATTTCAGACAGTTTCAAGTGGTCTCTCTTAATTAACAGCTCTCATTTCAACATCGCATACACATAGCTTGGCTTCCAGAAAAAAAAAAAAACCTCTCATAAGAGAAAACTCTCTTTTTATGTCCCACTCAGTCCAATTTGAATGCCTCTCCAGACACATCAATGTCCGCTAAATGAATGAATGAGGAAATACCTCTACGTTGAATTAGTTTGGATTTGGGGATCCCCTACAGATTTTTTATACTAATTCATGGAACAAATAAGGAACATAAGCTCTGTTATCACAATTGGCATTTTAACAGCACTCGTGAACATTATTTCATGATGGATACACCTAGTGCTTGCTTCCATGATGTATAAAGCCTCAAGGACAAGAACCTAAGCTATTAAAACAACGAATTCATTTCACCAAATAGTAAGACTAGATTATTATCGTTGGAAGTGGTAACACTCCCTACAAGGTCCATTCTTCAGCTACTTACAAATTTGACCGACTTTTACCATTCCCACACATCTGCCTTATCCTTAATATTTTTTGAGAATTTGAGCAAACTTGCCCTAGTCATTTCCAAAAGGAAATAAGGGGAAAATAACCCATTGTGTACATATTAAAAAGAGAACAAAATTTTTAATGAATTAGCAGGAAAGTTCTACATCCGCCTTTAGGTCTGAGCAAGGATGGGACAGAACAAGAGTCAATTGATAAGCCTAATCCACGTTTTAAATCACTCAGAAGCATTCAATCTCAGTCCAAGAGAATGGACCGAGTCCAGTCCTTGTCCAAGAGAATGCTTCAAAAATCTGTATAACCCACACTTGACCAACTAACATCAGCCCTCAGGGGATGAATGTAGGACTTTTCCAGCTGCTGTGGACCAAGTGGCAAATTGCAGTCTCAGTCTCCCTCTGTACTTACTGAAAGAAATTCAGAAGCATCATAAGAAAGATTATAAGACATGCAGAAGCGTGCATGGAGGGAAGAGAATGAATCTGAGACATATGGAGTTCTCCTGTGAATGGAGATGCCATGACACAGTGACTGAGTTAAAGAAAAAGCTTTAAATGTAGTCTTTTTTTAATGTTGTATGCCCTTCTTATAGCTTTTATCTGTGAAGATAGAGATCTTTTACTCAAAACTTGAAACCTTGTATTTCAGATTCATAATGGACATTAGACATTTGAAAGATAGGTTCCCAATGACTTCCATCACTACCAAATTAGACACAATATTAAATCTGTAGAAGCAATTGTAATTCACTGCCTATTGCAATTAAAAAAACAACAGATCACTAAACAGAACTTGATGTTCCTCCAGCTCAAAGGGAAACATAAGCTTGGCATGGGAAAATAAACAAACAGAAATTTTACTCAGAAGGTGCTTAACTTTTTATTTTTAAAGTATTTAAAATTCCCATGTTCTGTAGCATAGATGTTCTAAATCTTGTTTTGTTTTAAATAGCTTTACCTGCAAACATATTGATAGTTTACTACCTTATTATTGCCTGCTTTGCTTTGTGACAAAACTCGGGCTTGGATGGTCATTGGTACTGCCCGTCCAGACTTCCAATGATAAGCACTTGATTTCCTATAAACCAAGAGCAAGAAAGAACTTACAAATTACATCTTCTGTAAGCAAGGTTTTCCTTTAGGTTTTTAAATAGGAACAGAGCATCACAAAAATAAAATGCCTGCCTATAGGATCATCAATTCCCCAAAACACAAACACATCCCTTCCATTGAAACCTGCTTCACATGTACCTTCAGAGTAGTAAATATATCAAATGTATAAAAAAGTACTTATTTTTAGACTATCAAATTGGTCTATGTTTTTAAAAGTAAGAAAATCCCATCAATTCTCTAAGGTTGGTTTTAGAAGAATAAAAATGTAACAGAAGTACACGTTAGATAAGTCTTTGTTGTCCCGATTTACTCTGGGGCATTCATCCAGCACAGCTAAAATGCATCATCTTTTAATAAGCCAGGAACACATACCTACAATTAAGATTTCAGTGAGTATCAGTTTTGAAATTGACTACTATGACAAGCGTGAAAGATAGCAGGGAAGAATTTAAGACTAAGGGATTAAACAGTGATTTTCAGCTTTAGCACACTGCATAATACACTATTGCATAATATTTAGCAAGTAGGCAAATGACTGATTTACTTCGTTGTACAGAAAACCAAACATAGAGCTAAACAAACTAAAGCATACAAAACAAAGGGTAAAGAAAACATGTAGGAGGGAAGAGGGATGATCTTCCCATCAGTGGTGCAAACGCCAATGATACCTGCCATTTGAACTCACCATAACAACACAATCCGAGTTCGCAGGTACAAGGCCATGAGAACAATACAAGAACAACTGCGTGAGAACAATATAAGGGGGAAAAAGTGCCACGCACTATTTGAAAAACACTGCCTCCACAGCTCAAGCAAAAGTTTACAGAGCTGCAAACAGCAGGCCCTTCGCAGTACCAAGACTAAGGCACTAAGGCATCCAAGGCACTTGCATCTCCAGTGACAAATCATGTCAGGCAGGAGTACAAAGAAATGGAAGCAGATGTTTCAGAGATTTGCTAAAATTCAGAGTGAGCCAGTAACAGAGCCAAGATTGAAATTTCCACCCTAGCACTTCCTTCATTACATTATGCTTAGCTTCCATCATGCAGAAAATGTCTAAGAAGCTACACAGATGCATGCAAAACAGGATCAACGCACTATTAAGAACAGCATCCTCTTTAAAAATGTCAGAAATAAGACTGAAATAGTGCAAGAGAAGCTACTTTGTCTCCTGCTTTCAAACTAAGGTGACAAATCCAGTCGGACAGGGGAAAAAGGGAGAAGAGGGAATAAATGAGGAAAAGGGATCTCTGCTGCTGAAGGCATATTCCTGCCAAAACGGATTTGAAAGCTTACATCTTAAAAAAAAAAAAAANNAAAAAAAAAATTAAAAAAAATTCACATGAGAGTTTAAAAGTAAGAAAGTCAGTCAGTCATAGGGTAGCAAATTTAACATTGGGAAGAAAGACTGGAGAGAGGAGACTGAACACTACTGTGTATTCCAAACTTTGCAAGAGATCTCATCTGGGGCAGGAGGGGGTGCGGAGCGAGCATCTCATTGGATTCCTTTTTCTGAAATAGAAATTTAACCTACCTTCTCTCTTCTTTTTCTCTGCTCATGTTTGACTGTAGTTGCTGCAACTTCTTCTCCATCTCTTTGTTTTCTGTTTCTAACTGCACTTTCTCCAACTGCAATTCTCTGATAGTTCTGGAGAAGTAGTAAAATATTCCTTAGAAATTACATGAAAGTAAAGCACCTGAAGATGTTTAAAGCATCAAGAAAAAAAAAAAGTTGTAAAATTTGTCACTAAAGGTACGTCACTCTTCTATCTCCCAGCAAGATTGAAAAGAGTTTTGGAAAATTTAGGGCAGGTCAGGTGCAAAATCCTTGGACACAAGAATATCTCGTTACAGAGGGGTATGCTGACAGTGATATGGCTACTCCAATATAAGCTTTAGACTGGCCAACATAAAACTGATACAATTGTGTCTGCATTCCAAAAGTTTTGTTGCTTAAATATATTAACATCAACTATCCCAGTGAATCCTTTAGTATTGTTTGTTTACAACGTATATACGTTAGATATACAGCTTTCTAAGACCCATAACTTACTCAGAAAATAGATTAACGCCTAAGAAAAGGCGGCTTAAGGATAAAAGCGTGGGAAAATACTAGAAGAGAAACACATCATGATTCTTCTTGCTCGCACGCAAATAAGCTCTTCTACTTAATGTTACATTAAAACTTATTAAAAATGATGAAAAAACATCTCTATCAAAATCAGATAAAATGCACTTACTTTGCTTTTAATCTCACCGAGGTTCCAGTTTTTGAGCCTGGGAGTATTACAAAATCATTGATGTTCATGATTCCCAGTATAATCTCTTCTAAAAAAAAAAAAAGAATTTCAATGATCTACAGTTAGAAACCTGTTGAAATGGGAATTCGATTGAAATTAAAACAGTAAAAGAAGGAAGGAAATAAGAGTGCAGAACTTGTTTATATGAAGTGCCAATAAAATACTAGAGCAACTCTAAATTACGTTTAACTGAAAGGAAAACTTTTTATTACATTTATGATACCAGGGAAAAGATTTACTTGTTTGTTTCATTTGGGCAATCCCCTAAAGTTTGATGAAAGCAGTTTAGTATTAAATAAAACACAGCTTTCTTGAACCAGACCCATAGAAAGCACAGAGAAGGAGAAAACACTATCAATGGCTATGAAGTCAAACCATCTCAAATGATTCGGAAAGATAAATGCCTTGTGTCATATACAAATTGATGCAAAAGTATACAATAACTTGCAGAGCAGAATTATTCCCTACTCTCTAATTTCAAGACAGTGGCATTTTAAAGACAATTTTTTTCCCCAGGTTGTAAAATACTTTTCCAACAAGCAAGTTCATACAGCACAGAGTCCAAACTGGAGCTTAATACCCATCGCATCCCTGCACTAGAATGTTTGCATTATAACTAGTACTGACTAAGCAGGCTGCTGGAAGAAACATGCCAACAATGAATGACAAGCACAGTGCCAAAGCTGAACATTTACTTGTGCTGCTGGGATGCACACAGAAAAAGAAAAAAATTTATTGTCCAGAGACTTACAGCTCACAGGACGTTTGGAAACTATTCTTCAACTGTTGGCTATCAGATTCCAGCTGAAAGCAGAACCTAAATGAAATGATGTGGAGAAGAGTAGTATTTGAAAGACATCAAATGTATAACTGAGCTCAAGAGCAAAAGCTCAGCTGCCTGTTCGCACATAAACCTAAAAATGACCATTAATACAGTTAGAATGTGTCCAAATAATACCTCCATCCATGAGGCAAAACGCACATCAATTGCACATTACAAACAGTTAAAACATCTGGTCCCACAGAACCTAAAAACAATGACATTTCAGTGCTGGCAGAAATGTCAGATGTGTGCACAAAACCTGTTTCTTACTGTGCCGAAAAAAACAAGTACTCCATTCTTTCTTACCATTTCAAAAAAATTATTGTTTTAATCACATTCTAAAATAAAACAAGGTTCTATTAACTAAGAATAGAAGAAGGTTCTTCTCTTGGCAAATGTGTGCTAGCAGGACTAGAGCATCTAGACTGGCAGGCATAATACACTGGTTTTGATGTAGCCCAAAGACTACCTAATAGCAAAAATGGAGGTAAATGACTGAAGTCAGTTTACCGAGCTCAAGGAGGGAAAGTGTAAATGATATTTTTCTTATAAACTTTAACATAATGCACTGGAAGCAAATATTTAAAGAGGTAACTTAAAAGTTGTGATAGTATCACAGATAAAGCCATCTACAAAGTTTTGGGAATACAGCACTACTGGGTGAAAAAAAAAAAAGTGTCAAGTTATGTACAACAGGTGATATAGACAGAAGGTGATCAGAAGCCTGAATTTTTCTGAGAGAATACATTAATTCATTTAATAGCTATTCAAGCATAATTCTATTTCTCAAATAGACTTCTGATTTAAATACTGACAAAAGTTGCCTTTTTTCTGTGTGCTTTTTGGTTACCTATGAATCCTTTTCTCTTTCTAATACATAAGACAATTTTCCAGTGAGGCAACGAGTAAAGCAACTCATCAACATAAATAAATCAAACATTAATTATCCACATCCTCTCTGCTTGCTCTTCTACAGGAGTACTCAAATTTCATCATTCTAGCAGATTCCTCTGTGCTGCTAATGGATATACAGCGCAACTGAACAAAACAAAAAAATGCCACTTCTGCTAAATGAAATTTAAGTCAATTTAATTTTAAAGTCTGCATAGCTAAATGAACACAAATCCCGTATATCCTATATCTCAGCTTAGCTCAAATTTCTTCCTAATCAATTCGATAGCTTTATAACATAAAGACAGCTGAAGATGGCTGCATTTATTTCAAACTACAGGAGTTTAACTAGAGCAGACTAAATTCCAACAGCTTTCTCACATCAATAGACCCATAAAATCCAAAGGGATACTACCGTATATGTAATAACTCACATCCAGTTATCATAACCCTGAACACGGATTTCATGCTAGACTGAGTCCTATCCACTTATCAACAATTCAAACCAAACTATTTTTTTGGAAGAAGAACTCTTAGTGTAACAAAAACTTTGTCTAGCATTGCTCTCCACTCATTTGCTGTTCATTACATCAACTGAGGCTTCTGGTCCTTCTAAACAATGCCCTTTAATATTTCACTAATTAGTAAATCTGCTCCTCACAGCTAGTCTAAATCCACCAGCCAGGTATTTTAATGTAATCTCAGTCTCTTGGGATAGATTTATATTCTCCATGCCCCAATATCTGTGACATCACCCATTTCAAACTTCACTTTCTATTTTTAAACAAATTATCCATTCCTACGTTTAACGCCATACACCACGCACAAAGTAAGGTGATGAAAACCAGATTAAAACAGCTAAATGATACTTTCCCCAAATTATTTTCCTATACTTAGCAATTTTGTCACACATTGGAAAGATGTAGTGCCTCAACGACTCTGAGAAGTCAACACCTATTTCTACCAGTTGTGCATCTTCACTGTTTAAAACAAGAACTATGATATCAACTATATTTTAAATAACTTCAAACACAAAAGACACTAGCAGAATCATCTGTCTCTCCATGCAGTGTACTTCAAAAAAAGCATCACATTATTAAGTATGTTTCATGAGATAGATGCCTTATCATCCACATTATATGGCTACAGTAACTGCCCTGTGAACTCCTGCAGAAGCATTGCCCAGAAGCAGAGCAAATGAAGAAGCAGGTGGGGATAACAATAGGTGAATAAATGGAGCAAAGTCAGTACTTGCCTTTAATATTTCTGTCAAACTCTACTCTCTGCTAAGCAAGGCTTAAAGATTTCAATCAGTCCAGGCGACAGCTCTAGAAAAACACAGAACAATGCACAAGGGCAGGTAAAAAAAGTTATTAAAAAACCCTCCTGTCAAAGCAGCGGGCTTTTTTGTTTTGTTACCGACGGCTGTGTTTTTCAAGACGACTGATGAAAGGCAGGAAGGACAGGGAAGAAAGAAACTGCCTAGAGAACTGTAACCTAAAGTCAGAAAGCCGTGAAGGGAGGGAATAAAGAGGAAAGTGTACGGGACGAAGACAAATCCAAACTGTAAAAGGGTTCGTGCCGGGGGCATTCCCCGCCAGAACCCGAGTGCACTTGCACCTGCCCCCAAATATCCTCTCAGCCCTTCGGCACCGCCTCGGCGGCGGGCGGCAGCCCCCGGGGAGGGACGCGCTTGCCCGGGCGGGTGCCTTCGTCCCGGCGGAGAACCCCGCCATGGCGGGGCCGCCCCCGGGGCTCGCCGG
>VYZM01001237.1:63499-124699 GCA_013398915.1 Dromas ardeola | reverse complement strand
GGGGGGGGCCGTGAGGGCCTCCGCCGGGGCCGGTTGAGGAGCAAGGGCAGGCCCTCGGCGTTCCCGGCCCTCGGCGGTCGGCAGCTCCCCTCAGCTTCCCGCCCTCTGGCTTTAAACCCGACCCCCAAAGCCCCTGTGCATCAAGTAGGGCGGCTGCTGCTGCCACACGAACTGTCAGCGGCCATCGGGCCCACAAGGCAAGAGCGAGGCCCTCCAAAAATCCTGAGACACAGTAATACATTTACAGCACTTATATCCCATGACTTTTAAGGATGTACTTACTTCACGGTTTTTTTCCCCCAAAATCACAGAATGGCAGGGGTTGGAAAGGACCTCTGGAGGTCACCCAGTCCGACCCCCCTGCCAGAGCAGGGTCACCCAGAGCAGGTGGCACAGGAACGCGTCCAGGCAGGTTTTGAATGTCTCCAGAGACGGAGACTCCACCACCTCTCTGGGCAGCCTGTGCCAGGGCTCTGCCACCCCCTAAGAAGTTTTTCCTCATGTTGAGGTGGAATTTCCTGTGATGCAGTTTGTGCCCGTTGCCCCTTGTCCTGTCATCAGGCGCCACTGAGAAGAGTCTGGCCCCATCCTCTTGACACCCACCCTTTAGATACTGATAAGCATTAATGAGATCCTCCCTGTCTTCTCCAGGCTAAACAGGCCCAGGTCTCTCAGCTTTTCCTCATAAGAGAGATGCACCAGACCCCTGAGCATCTTCATAGCCCCCCACTGGACTCTCTCAGTAAGTGCAAAGGCTTTTCTACAGTGAGAACAAAAACAGGTGGCTGGTGTTTTCATGCTACCGCATGGGGTAATCTTTGTGTGAAGTGCACTTGCCCCAGCAGAAGCGGTAGGGGATGCCCTGAAAAGCATGGCAAGAGGGGAATTGTCTCAGATTGCATTGACTGTCCTCCCGTACCAGCCGAGTTAGAGCTGGCTTGGACCTGCCTTTCAGTAGATAAACCCAACTGGTTCCTGGCTGTGCTGCAAAAGGAAGCCATGTCCTCTCCCCAGCACCCATACGGCTTCTGCTGCAAGTCTTCTTCCCATCTCATTTCAACCTCTATTCCCAAAGCCACCACAAAACATGCCTCTGTTTATCTTTGCGTCTGGGATCTTCTATGTTTTCATTCTAACTCATTCTTTATTTAGAACTCTGCCTCAGGGGGAACCAATATACTCTTCCTGCTGATTTAGTGCCATGCTTTAAGCAGCTAAATCTAAATCAACCTAGCCGAGTGCAAGGAGGTTTCAAATAGCTTTTCATACAAGTTATCCCATTATCCACTGCTAACGCTAACCTTTAGTTAGTGCTCAGGACCCAGAGAGCTGTAGGGCTTCCTTGTGACATTTAATTTTTCAGAAAAGCTCTATCTGTGCCCACCCTGTTGATATGTACAGTTGTAGATCTGTGCATCACTTCTTGGCTATGCCAGAACAGGTATTTATGTATCTGCCAATTAGCAATAACCCCCATGCCATTCCCTCAAAGGATACCTAGAGCGCATGGCAAGATAATAATTTTTTAATCAATTATATTTTTTCAGTTTATTTGCGTTGAGTCTAGCCCTTCCAATTTTGGTGGCTAGACCATTATTTATAATTGATGCTCCTTTAGAGGAAAAAACAGTCTTTATGGAAAAGATGGCATTTCAGGACAAAGCACTCTGTTTATGATCCAAGCCAAGCTTTAATAAGTGCAAACTATTATCTGTTTGAAATTTATACACTCTAAATTGTATTTCATTTGGAACATTTACATTTGTCCCATATGTATTCAAGCTAGCAGGCACAAAATAACTTGCACAGTTTTTCTTGACTATATAATCTGTCTGGCAGTAATTTTCCTTCATCATCCTGGTTACAGTACAGTTTCCAAGATTTTACCCTGACAGGCAATTTGTGTTGAGAGCCTGTGGAAACACATGTGGATTTTTTGATCTTGAGAAGGAACTGTAGTTTGCATAATGTGTATGAATCTAAAATATGTCCTAATGCTCTCTTCTTGGCAACAAACTTGGAGTTGTTTTCTGTTTGACCAAAAATGTTTTGGTGAAAAAGTAGAAATAAATTATCTGATTTAATAAAGTCATACCAAAGACCTTGCAAACCAGAGCCAGCTGAGGCTCTCTTACCTGGCAATAAACAAGCACTTCAGAATAAAAAGTGCTTGTTTATTGGCATCAGGAAAAAATACTGGTTTTAGAAGATGTTTACACAAACCTCACCTTTAAAAACAACCAGGAGCTGAATACAGAGGAGGCTCTATCATCCTAAACCCTGGTGTCTGCATCCTTCTGTCCTGTCTTTGTTGTGAGGGAGCAGAACAGCGTCCACAGTGTAACTGTGCCATTAGCAATAGCCGATGTGAACCTTATTTGGAGCATTGTTTTGTAGCATTTAAACATGTTCTTTCCCGTAGGAAAACCATGTAGCTAGTAGCCGCATAAATATAGTTCTTCATATCACATATTCTATAATAATGCCTTACTGAAAGGCATTGTACATGGCAAAGTTACTTGTTATCTTTAAAAAATGTAAAAGTAATACATTATTCTAGATAAATTATGTCACGATCATTGTTACAGTACTCAAGACTACTTTTAATTACAAAGTTTCCACTAGGAGAATGCAGGACTTCCCTTTAAGTTTATACGTAAGGTAGTTTTGTGCAGAAAAATTGGCATTTAACTTCCAAAACTTAAATGATTCATACTGACTTTGTGAGCTCTGCATCAAGTACTTTAGCTGGAAGAGTATCAAGAGCCTGTTTTGTATGAGGTTTGGATCATTAGATTTACATACATGGGAGATGAAGTAATGCAGAATTTGATGCTGGCATTCTATGCATCACCATATTTATAATTAGATTATTTAACTTTCAGCCACTTTATGTGTATTTTTGCAATCAACTTTCACAAATGTAGGTCACACAAAATAAAGGGATGCATGCCTTATTTCTCCCAGAGTCACTTTTCTTGAAAGTAAATGTAAAGTTTACAAGGAAAAGAACGACTGAAATTCAACTAAAATCCATCTGGTGGAGTTGTGCTATAAGTTATAAACCTTCTGTGTTTTTTAAGGCTATTCCTGTTGCCATTATCTACCTTTGTTCTCATACTGCTCTTGACAACAAGGGAAACCAGATTTGTTAACTTTGTGGGGTTTGTCTATTCAGTCCATATTAAAATATTTTTAAACTGTTTTTAAAACTCTGTATTTACAGTTCGAAAGAAGACCTGAGCACAAGAACCTTACCAAGAGTGACTTTTAGGGTTTTGTCCCAACCCACGTTCCTGCTTTGATTTGCAATCCCTTAAAATTGTTTCAAGCTTCAGTTTCAAACAAAATAAAAGGCTATTTGTTCCTGTTGTGGAATAACTGGATGCAGCTTTTACTGGATCAGGACTGAGGAACTCTGAAACTCTGCAGTTTTTAAATGGATTCCCTCTGTAACTTTAGGTAGATAGGACATAGCCCCTAATCGCAGAGATGAAAGATGGAGAGCTGAAAGATGCATGGGAAAATAAGGGGATCTGTTGAGTTCAGTACTGGGCAGTTTATAGATAGATGAGGATCAATCATTTGGGCCTTCCTATTAACTCCCTGCATCGCATTCCCTGACCACATTTACATACCATAAGGCTCATCCCTTGACATAGATGACTGCTATACAGTTTGTGGCCCTGAGGCTTGATTTTGGCCAATTTCACTTCCATCCAGCCTCCTGCCAAAGGAGGAGAGGAGGCTCCTCTTCAGAAAAGTCACTCTCCCCATCCTTCCTGCATTTGTAGTGGGCTGTAGCACCAGCGTGCCTACAGCAGAGACTGATAAACTGATAAGGAGATACTGCCTCCTGTGAAAGTGGGGTCTCAGACCCAAGATTTCAAGCTTTCTGTGGTTGGAGAGCTGTGAGTTACATTAATACTGAAAATGAAGAAGGAACAGAAAATATAATTCTGTTTTTTCTTAAGCTCCCTTTGTTCACTTTCCACAAATATTCATGCAGTTCAAATTCCACTTTCATGAACATTTACCAAAAGCCACTTTTAAAATCTTATAAACCAGTATTTGCAGGAAATGAACTTTAAATTTGCTCTGGAACAGCTTGTTCTTGTGATCAAGCAAGAAATTGAAATAACATTGGTTTTACTTACCTGACCACGCACTACTAATACACTTTCAATAAAAGCAGAGTATTTTAGTCTTCAGGAGGAGACCTCATTTGTTATTAGTTGTGCATTATTTGTTCCATTTTGTCATACAACAAGAACCTTGTTTTCCGTCTTCCACTACCATTTTTGGCTGCAGATGCACATACGGAATGAAAGCCGCCACCAATCAATCAGCTGTGAAGCATGTTATACTTTTAGTTACATCAGATCCCATTTAAGATGGTCTGCAGTATTAAAGCTATTTAAATGCAGGCCAACCTCTGAAGAGCATAATCCCCTTTGCTTGCTAGGAGAGAGCTGCTTAAGCCTGCTGGGAAGACAAACCCAAGCAGGGTGCATGTTCAAGGAAGACGGTGGTGGAAACCTGCCAGTTATCCAAGGAGCTTACATGACTCTTGTGGTTGCTGAGCTGAAGCTCATGCTCTGTGTCATAAAATACTCCAGCTTTTCAGCCTGCCATTCAGTAAAAACACTGAGCTCAAAGTCTCTTGTTACTGCGAAAACTGTCCTTCACACTTCCCAGAACTCCAGGGCTACATTGTCATGTTCAATAATTTTTTAGCATTCTTCATAAATAGGGATTTCCTTGCTCAGTCAGAGCTCCTTGTTTTATTAAAAACCTTGGGCTCAACCTTGGGCTTAGCTAAGCACACGCAGAAACAAACTCAAAACTGCACAGAGGAGCACAGATCAAGGCATCAGAGCTTACCTGACAAAAAGAGATATTGTTCACCTTGAGGGGCGGCGCGAAGACTAGGCAATTGATTTGTGCTTAGAAATGCCTTGAAGAAAAAACACTAGTGCCTTTAGTGGCCCTGCTTCACCCAAAATTCAATCAAAAGTATCAAAAAGTGGAGCCAAGTTTCAGGTTTGTTGTGAGACCAGGCGAGTTTCAGGTTTTATTACCGTGTTTCAGGCAGCTCTATAATCTGCAGCCTACACATCTGAAGGTAAAGCAAGCTGATACCTACAAAGGAAAGCAATTTACAGTAATAAATGGAAGGGATTATCTTCAGTGGTTCCAGTGAATACAGCTGCTGGATAGTGTTTTATTTGTTCACTTTGCAAGGATAAAAAAAATGAACTTGTCTTAAGCCATTCAGGTTTAAGACAGGCTTTATCTCCCTGGTTGGAGGAGAAGATTAGCACTTATTAGAGCCTAATCTTAATCGTATCCATTTATAAATAGACGTTCAAATTGTCTAAAATATTTAAACATGATGAAATGGAAAGACTTAAGACAGATGAAGTCTTTAAGAGGGGGAAAAAAACAAACACCAGAAACCTGAAGATTTATCTACAAAGATTAAAGTAGCTTTCATGGCAAAGCTCTAAGAAAATAAAAGAAAATAAAAGATCAGAAAAAGGAAAACATCAGCCTTTGCTAGTGTCTGTACAAGGCAAATTAAGTTCTAGATGTACTAAAATGGCTTAAGAAATTGTAAAGACTTAACCATTTAGTTGCTGTTTCATAGCCAAAGACAACACAACTGTTCTCCTTTGTCTAATCATTTGTTTGTCTGGGTGGTTAGACATCCAGGTTTTTCATATAAAAAGAGTGTTAAAGCATTCAGGTGTAGTTATTATTAAATGCACTTTTTCCAAAACTGTAGGAAAGAGAAAACATAACTTCTTGTTTGTATACAGAAATTACAGTGGAAGAAACAAGAGATTTACTTGCTGATCACAGGGTGAGGCCAGGTGGCAACCGTTGCCTTGAAGGCATTCCACATTTTAGCCCCCTTAAATTTCCACCTCTGCCCGGGATCGTCCTTCCGTTTTGCTCAAAAGCTTCACCATCATAAGTGAACGTGGGCTCTTATGCCCAAAACTCTGAGCAGCTTGGATATGAAAAGCCTTTTCTTGAAGGCTTTTCAGTAGAGAATCGGTGTGATGAGCAGGATGGCAAGATAAGCGCAGTGATAGCCATGGTTGAGAGGAGTTTGCCGTCATGTTTAGTACCAACAGCGGCTTTCTCCAAGCATGTGCATCATGAGATGTAGCCATCAAGCCTGAAGATTACCATGTCAGTACTGTATTCAAACAGATGGACAGCAGTTTTTTTCTGGGTAGACAGGGAATTGGCAGATGGGTTTTTACGGAAGGATGGGCTGAATTTGGTTTGCTCCTTCTCCTCCCTAGTTACTGATTTATGATAACACATTTTTAAATGCCCAAGGTTATACAGATGTGAGCCTAAACTCACCTTGCATCCGTTCCTCTCTTCCTCAGACTCACAGCACTAATTTTCTTACCTGATATCCCAAGTCTCTCAATGCTGTTTGTCATACAGCCGATTGTAAGACTCTTGCTGCCTTTCCATGACTTGCTGTTAATATAGGTCTCATATAGGTCTTAGCTGTTTTAGGGCAGCATTTACCGAAACTGAACTGAGCAATTCTGATGTTTGAAGTGGTTAATAACCTTTTCCATCTTTTCCTTCAAATTTCAGAACTGCGTCTTCTCAGTTTCTCTCCGTTCTGGAATGAGAAGGAACAGGAATCAGGAGATAGTATGTCCAAGATTATTTTTGTTTACAATAAAATGAACGAACTTCCTAGAAAGACTGAAATCCTCAACTGAACTTCGTATATTGACATTCACTTCACGTGGTTAGTGAGTGCACCTCAGTTTTGCAATTTATTTCTATAATAGCTTTGTAGAGCTTCTTCAAAGCCTTGCCAAGGTATTTTTATGGCATCATCAATATTCTCTTCAAAAATTAGATATGAGAAACAGTAATCGGGCAGTTTATATGTGAATAATGATTAGCTTTAACAGCAACACCAAATTATTTCCCATAGCTCTAGTAGAAATAGTTCAACTATTTGACATATATAAAAAAAGTGAAAGAATAAGACCCAAAAAGGAATGCAGATCACAGTCAAGTTTTACAGCCAGAATGCCAACATATCATCTTTTAAAGAACTTTCACTGGAATTGCTTACAAATATGAGAAAATACTGCTTATTTAGCAGGTCTGCAGGGGAAAGTGAGAGATGCTTCTCTAGAGAAGAAGGGTTTTAATATAATCATTAAAATAATTCTGCCGAGCAAAAGTTTGCAGTTTCGCTTTTGCTAGGCTTTGCAAGACTGCAGTCCTGCCAACTTTTGCTAGACTCTTTCTGTTCATTTGTTCCAGCTCCTATATATTTAGTAGACTATGTGCAAGATTTGATAAGGATAGTTGGTCTGCTTGGATTAAAATCCTTCCGTTGCTAAACCACTGCGATGCCATATTGAAATAAGAAAAATCAAAAGCTCAGATCCTGTTTTTCTGGGTTTGTAGGGATATCAGGTCTTAGAAGTGCATGTCATATTGCTGTCATTTCTAACTTGCTGAATAACTTTTAACAAGCTGTGCAGAAAGTACTGTGATCAACAGACAGTCATTGACATTGAAATCGGTGCTAGGTGGGTCAGAAAAGGTGATGGAGCAAAACTGATTTGTGCATCTTCAAAGTCTATTTTATGTGAAAAAAAGAACTTACTCAATTCCTGTGTTTAAGTTGCTGGGAAACTTTCCATTATAAAAGATCCTTGCAACTTTTCTAGTTCTGTAATTAATTCTTGAATTGTTTGCAGCAGGTCTTCAAAATTCAGAAAGTCTAGAGAAGTGACTTGTGCTAGTTCTGCACAAATTTGCAAGACATAAACTTTGAAAAGATTTCTCCCCTCCAACAATTTAATAACAGCAATGCTTAGCTCCCTTTAGGCACATAGCTCCTAGAGCGGTATCTGTACCCCTGGATAAGCTATCTAAATGCAGTGCACAATGGATGGGAGAGGAAAGCATCTCAGGAAGCTGATCTAAAGCAATGATTGCCCAAATTCTTTCACTGTATGTGAGAATTTCTTTCCTGTTCTCATTTTAGGAAGTACAAGTGTGAACATATTCAGCTCCAAAATACTCTGCTCCATATCCAAAAAGAGGAAAACTTTGTCCCTTGATCATCTCAACCAAAGAGGTCTCAAATGAAGATTTTTGACCTGCCAGCAGACTCTCTTTTCTATAATTAGCAATTTAGACAGAAACATCGTTCTCTCTCCCATTAGCAAGTCAGTTTTCCCCAGTCTCCTTCAGGCTCTTTCTGTGCTTCGTTCTTTTCATTGTTGGCCTCTTTTTAACTGACCACCTTTATTATTTTTTTTCTCATTGGGCCTGCTTTGATAATGACTAAGAGATAAAGAACTTCAAAAAGAGATGGGGTTTGGATCTCAGTTATGCTAGATGACTGTGAAAGCAATATAATCAGACTGGGACACCTCTGAGGAGGAATTGAACTGTGATGCTTAGGGAACTTCAGTATCAATATCAACGATCTATTTTCCATGTTTGTACAGTAATATTTTGGACGTAGGTATCTTAGTTCTGCCTGAATACCGCTAGAGATGCCAAAGGCCTTTACTAAATAGATTTCTTCCTCTGCTTTTCACAGAAGACTATTTACTAAATGCTATGATTGAATATAATCATTGTGAACACTGGTGCCCTACAAGTGAGCCCTCTCCCCAAGTAAAATCCTAGTAGAGCCCCCAAAAAAGTACTTACTGTCTCATAACTATGTAAAGGGGTGGCTTGTTGCTACATCGGTGTTCAAATTATAACTTCGGTCATGGCTCCACCAGAATTTTAGATGAAGCAATTGGCATATGTTAGATATTTGGCTATAAACAAAACACTATAAACAAAAATGTCTTTATAGTGTAAATTTTGTACTCTAGTTATTGGATCATTTCCGAGAAAAGACAAGATGAAATATCTGTCAGGAAATTGCTGACAATACCAGAAATAAAGAAGAAAAAGAATCAAGTTGTGTCTAAAAATTCAACACATAAACAAGCAAGCATGAAACAGCTGTTGTATTAAGAACAAAAGAAGAAAAAAAGGGACAAAAAAAAGCTTCACTGTGAAAGAGCTTCACTGGAGTCCTTTTTTGTCCCCAAAAGCAGTAGAAATTAATCATCTCTGCTGGCATGCCGGAGTTACAGACCAAAACATCAGTCCTACAAGTAAATACATGTGAAGATCTCACTGTTTTAAAATTCACGTAAAAATCATTCCATCAGAGGAATAAGATCAGACATTTTCTTCCCATTCCAGCAAGCTGACAAAAGAAAGAATTAGATATCAAGTCACAGTGTGCATGAATTAATCAATGTGGATTTCAAATATATCTTCATGATTGTTGTATTAAGATGAAAAGACAATTATTGGATGGGCAAAGAATAAGCTGCTAGAGAAACAGAATTTTTATTCTGAAATTCAAGTTTTCTCATCCTTTTAACACTTAATGAATAAAAAACATATTAACTATTAATAATTAGATTGTAATGTCAGAAAATTACATCTTCCTCTCTTTACGTGATTATTCCATATCTCTTCCACCTTGTGATCTAAAAGGTTTTTTCAGCATTCCCAAAAAAAGCATTAAACCTACATGTTCAAAGGAAAAATTACTTAATGCTAATCATTGCTGTGAACTTTGGTTTTTCATCAACTATTAAATGTCCTTGGCATTAGAAAATACTACAGTGAAATGTAATGTCACAGAACATTAACAATTCCATTTTTCTTACCAATTAAGCTGACCTTACCTGCCGTTATTATTTATTTCAACAAGAAAAATTTAAATATATAATGTGTAACATGGTTAAACTACTAATGCACATCTCTCAAGTTGATGTAAAGTTGACTGCTTTTGTGCTATGCGTTGGGGCTTATTCAGCTTTTCTTCAGTAGTGAACGACTATACTTAAGGTACAATTACTGATACTACATTCTTCATATAGTTCTTCGCTTTCATGGAGACCTACGTAGTTCTCTAAATGCCTGTCATTACACGAGACTCTCCATAATTCATTTCTGAAGACACTCCAATAAAAACGCTGATTGCGTAATCATTAAAAACAGGAATTTCTCTTCTTTTTATGACATCCATTTGCATCTCCTACAAATGATCCGCAATTGATTCAAACCTGTAATTCAAGAAGTATCTTAGTTTTCACATTTTAAATCCAACACAGATCATAATATAGCAGAAATTTTTTTCATTAAAGGCATATTGTTAAAAATGGTAGTGTGAAAGGGTGTGGGGAATTTCCTGTCTCCCCCTCAGCGCTCATTTGCTGATTGCCATCATACGGTGCTGTAATAAAGTCCCAAAAATGCTGCATTACAGTAGTAAAATAAAGAAATGAAACGTGGTTACTATTCCCCAGTTCAGCAGTGCCAAACACTACTACAGTAGTACTAAGGGACTTGAACTGCCTCTGGATGAAGAATAAGGAAAACTGGGATGAGGAATTCGGATTCTTTCTGAAAAATATTCCAATATAACTACTTGTTTGTTTCAGTGCTTCATTCTGTTAGAGACAGTGAATAATCTTAGCAGGACTGCTGTGAGAAGGAAGAGAAGCTGAAGATCAGTTAAATCTAATAAAGAAAATAACCTAATAGACTTCTGCTATATATGGGAGCCCATGATTTGTTCTTTTGTAAGAATAAGTGACTTCTCCACTGCATGAAGAGGTAACTCTTATTTTTCCCTTTTTTAAATCAACTACCCAAGATACATCTTTGGGTCACGATGAAAAGGCTGCATTTCTCCCTTGAAAGTTGAAAGTATGATCAAGAGTCAGAATCCACCACCACGGGCCACTGTCCCATCGCTCTTGTTGTGTAGTTCATTCTGCAGCAAAGAATAGTGACACAGCTTAGTAAAATACTTGAATAAATCACAAGTTAAAGACAAATGAACAATGACAAGGAAGAAAATCTGCCTCAGTCTTTATATGGATGCTGTGTAATATGCATTTTCTTAAGGTCCTAGTACAAATAATCATTGATAGGAATTGGCTTGAAATAGTGGGTGGCTGTAGCTTTTTCCACTCAAAACGTGGCATTTCATTTTAAAACTTATGCATAGGGCATATTGTAACTATATTCTGCTTTAAGTATAGTTATTACTTTCCCCGCAGGCATTTGGCAAATGGAAGATTTAAAATGGCCCATTTAAGTGACGATGGATATGCTCAAGAACAATGGTTTACAACTGAAATGTGCTGGTTAAGAATTAAATGTGATACTGGCAAACTCCATCATAAAGTCAAGTTCCCTCCAATTCCCTATTAGCATCCTTGCTAGATGTAGTAAATCACTTTTTCTGTGTTAAAACAAGTTCACAAGCAGCTTAAGGACCAGAAAACTAGAGCAGAAATAAAGGCAAAATTAACATTCCCAAGGGGTAATACAAAAGTGGTGCCAACTGTCAGGGCCCAGCAACCCAGGGTTTACTGGTGCTGTGCACTGAAGGACTGTTCACATTTTTTGTTCCCAGACTGCAATATTCAGCAGTCAAGCAAGCAGGGTTCTTGTCTTCACTGGCATGGGTGACAATGATTCCAGGAGGAACTGGATCTTCTGCTTACTGAAACCAATGGAAAAATTCCCATTAAATCATGAGAAGCACAGGATGAGAGCTTGATACCGTGAACATCCTCATAATTTCTTTATGTTAAGCCTTCAATTTTTACATAGTGAAAACCAACAAAAGATGATGGAAAGAAGTACAATACCAAAAATACATTAGTTAACTGAAGACTTATTTCTACCTCTTCCTCCTGAACTTCAGTAAGCCAGTCTCAAATCAGCTGAACTGTTATACCTTTTTTCTATCACTTCTACAGCTATACATCAAGCAGAAGTGTTAAGAGTAACCTGGACTCCTCCTCTTTTGTGGCTGCTGCAAAATCTGATAGTTCTCATGATTGTCATAAAAATGGCTAGAATAAAGGCAAAAAGTTATGTCTAGTAATCAGTAAGTGATTAAGGCAATAATTAATATTTTATGTACATGGAGGATGCCACTTATATTATTTTTATATGTATTATATTCTCATTCTTTGGGGAAAATGTCACATTGATGCCTCAGTCATGGAGAACTCTTTCTTACTCAAGCTGCTCATGAGCAGCCTCTGTGCTGACACTGTTTCACTCTCTTGGGGAGCAGAACTCACCAGAACAAGCCTAACCAGACCAAAGTCTGCACTCAGAGTTATTTTTGTATTATTAATTTGCCCAGAGGAAGAGTTGTAACGAAATTTGCAGTCATTTCCTTTGAGAAGATCACAATAATACCAGCCACTCTCTTTTAAACAAAATTAAAATCTAAAAGCAGGTACCACACAGCATCTGTCTACAGAAGTCTGTTGCTTCTATCAGGAGAAAAAATTTCTTTTATTGTGTGAGCCAAAGGGTTGATACATGTGAAAATAACTTGCGTTCACGGCAAGAATTTGCAATACATGGCAGTACGTATTCTTTTAGAGATGTCTTAGTAGCGCACCGTCCTTCAGAGTTTGAAACCCTTTATATAGTCAAAATTTCCCTGCTAAGAGTCAAATTTCAGTTTACCATAATGGAGAGGTGCATCATTAGAAATCATTTACAAGACAGGGACTTCTTGCTTGGCAAGTTCCCAATATCACACCACCTCAAGGTGTAGAAAATATCATTCTGTATAACAGTATTAAGAAATGCTTCTGATGGCTGAGAATCTAAAGATCGCTGATGTTTTCAGAGCAGCCTAGCAGCTTTCCTGTCCTTTAGAGATTAGCCATTCATGGGAACAGGCTTCGGTGGCGCTGACTTCCAGTTCCTCTGAGCAAAGTCTCGAATCTGTCACGGATCACAAATTCTTTGTAAAACAAACATTTAGGACAGGGGAAAGTGGGGCCTAACTGGCAAAAAAATTATTCTGCAAAAGCTGTAAAGAATTACCATCTGTTTTGTTTTCTATCCAGGTACTTCTGGGCTCTGAACAAGCTTTTGTGTCTTGGAAATTCACCAGTTTTATAGCCGTCTGAAAAAATTCCTCGTTGCTATGGCAATACCATTCTTTCACGATGAATCCTTCTTGAAGGTAGAGGACATTGGCAAGATTAAATGTAAATCTTTTTTTTTTTTTTTGGTGGTGTGACAGCCAAAAGTGTCTGGAACCGGGAGAATTCCTCACCCCCAAACCAAATGTTACTAGTATCATCTTCATTTGAACAACATAAAGCAGCTGTGTGATAGCATTGCTAGCCATCCACAAAACACATCCATAATCCCCTGAAACTCGTGGTACGGTGCCACCGATGCTGCTTTGTGAACGAGTTGGAATGTTCTCAGTGTTACCTTTATGCCTGGAGGCCTGTTTTAATGAAACAGAAAGTTGAGAGACATCGATAATGATCTCCCCTTCCAAACAGCCTGTTAGCGTGATCTTTGTAAAGGTGATAGGTAAGGAAATTAGATGTCTGGAAAAACTGGCAACATCCTTGTCAGGTTCACACAAAAGAGGAGGCCTTGTCATTTTATGGCAAACCACAGCAGGTGGAAGCTACCTGTGGATACAGACAAAGTAATGAAGGCTGAAGAGTGTGAGAAAAGAATGCGATAGCAGATGTTCTCTCTCTTTTTTATTCCCTGTATTTTTTCACCCCTTTTTTTTTTTTTTTAATGCACTTTGCCTGCATACCAACATACCTCCAGCTAAAAGCACCCCAGATCTGACCCTCAAGATGAGCAACACAACAGAAAGACAGATGTGGTAACCCTTCAAATCCTGTCCCCACTCAGAGCCCTTCTATAAATACAACCTGATGAGTACTGAAGCTGCTATCGACCCTGCTTGTGTAGGATGGAAAATAAAATGAAGCCACCCCTTCAGCATTAAGACCTAATCTATCCTTCTGCAACTCAGACATGTGCAGTGATTTACGACCAAATTCATTCCGCCCCTAAAATGCACTTAACATCGCAAACAGGCTCACGGACTACTCAAAAAAATTAAAACACAGCTCAGCATAAGCATGGCAAATCTGTCTGTTAACCTTATGAGTTTCTTCAAAGGGTAATACCGAATAAAATTGATTTCAAAACCAAAACATGAAAAAAAGCAATTTAAAGATTGCGTACCAATGAGATATTTTGGTTCTCTAATAAATTGATGCCAGGACCTGAAAATATAAAGCGTTTGACTGATTGCTTTTCAGTGTGGGTGGCATGTAAGAGACAGAGGTGATTTTTTTAAGTCACTTGTGTGCTTTGGGTGTTGTTATTGAGAGTACTCATATTTTGAAATCTTCAATTTATTGATTACATATTTGATTTTAATTTTTATTTTTGAAGCCTGAATCAACTGCAGTTCCAAAGCATCTCCACTGATGTCACTAGCATTACAGCTAAGCTGCTCTATGCCAGTCAATCAGTAGTTCAGTTTATTAGAGCGTATTTTTTTCCTCTCAAGTTCCATACTCATTCTATTCTTCTGCTGTTGTCATTTTTACAACCTTTGCAGGAAATTCTTTTAGTGTTGCAGCTGCCTACTGCCAGTGCTCTGCTCGTGCCATCTTGTACCAACAGGCAGCCTGAAAAGAGACCTTTCGGACAGAGACTGACTGCAGGATGCTTGGCAGCAGCCAGAGAGACGGTGTGTAATGCAACTTGGCTCTTTAAGTATTTCTAATGGTGGGGGAACAAACTGTGATAGCTAGTAATCACCTGCCTGAATGAATAGACTTGCATCATAGACCTTTGGTCCATGAATACATGATAAAAACCAGGTTATCCCTTGGTAAGTTAGTATTTTGGAGAGTCTAGAAAGGGCTCTGGTAGGAAACGGTGGTTCAAAGCAGCATTAAACATGATGTAGACTTTTTATTCTAAGTGTAAATGTGTAAATCAGTGACTGTACTCGTTAGGATTGTATTAGAAAGATAAAAAGTAATTAAAATAGCATTATTGCCTTTGTAAGTTTTGAGATGCAAATATTCCTGCTTTTAAAAACATGAATTCATCTTTTCCATAGTTGCACACATTTAAAAAGTATTATCAAAAACTATAGAATGGCCTTTTGAACTATTTTTTTAATCTTTCACTGTCTGTCTTACTTTTCTGAAACAAGACAGTTGAAAGTACTCATTAGGGAAGGTTGAGAAGAGAGTTGAGCTACAGCCAAGTTCTGACAAAGGACCAGAAGCTGACACCAGAAATCTCTTGTGATAGTGATGAATGTTTCATTCCCCCAGTAATTTTAGTGAGAAGCTCACGGGTAAAGGATGCAGACAGAGTAATCCTGGATGTCAGATGGTAACTGCATGTGTGGCCATAATCCCTTCATAGGGAGTCCTTCGTTTGAGATGTTCTGGGTAGCTACAGCTTCCGCGAGCAAGCTGGAGCTGGAGAAAGGCAGCACAGTGGTTAAGGTCAAGGATGAAGGTCTCCAGCCATCGCCTCCCACCATCAGCAAGACTGCCAGCACAGAACACACTCGTAATATGCATCAGGAAATCCTCACCTGAGGATTTGATTTGGCCTGGACTGAAGCCAATGGCAAAAATTCTTCCAAGATGTAGCATCAAGCTTCAGATAATGTGTCTTTGATTCCAGGTGCTTTTTGGTTTGTTTCTTTAACAGTGTATTCGACAGAAATGTCTCCATAATCAGCCTGTCTCTGAAGGTCAAAGATGATCATTTGGACAGGTATCTTTAATATACTTTTAAATTACTCTCTTTCTTTTAGAGTTATTTCCTGCATTGATTTGCAGTTGTAACCACATGAAAAATACTTTACAACAACAATTTACTCCAGTTTTTGCCAGTAGCAGGGAATCCATACCTTTGTTACGCAGTACAGACCAACAGCAGATCAGGAGATACTTGCCATTGGTGTTTCCTTAGCATCTCCCAGCTTGTTTGAAGTGCTTGTCCCTCTAACCCACACCGCCCCCTTTCAAGACCCAGAGCAGCACCCAGAAGGGTGAAGGGCCTGATGGAGACCCAGCGCCAGCTGCCCAGCGCTCGGTGTCACAGTGACGGAGCTCGTCTCCAAGCCAGGGACATCCCAATAAGAGTGGAAGCAGGGCTTTGCTATTAAGCACTTGTCATTATAGCACAGTTTATTGCACTTTTTACCCTCCGAATGATTGAAACCAATTAAATTACTGAAACCAGGAAAATGACTTATCTGCAAAGTACAATGCTTGTCTGAGAAAATTAGATAAAACAGTGCTGACTTTTCTGAAGTTTTATTGCTCAGTGTCTTCAGCTTATATGTAAGGAACTTGTCTACATCTGTCGGGAGCGTTATCTCTGACCTGTAACAGGACTTTGTGTATATCAGCCCCTAAAGTAAAACTTCTGCGTCTGAATGGATGTCAGATCTAATCATGCGAAAATCCATGTAAGTTACAAGTGATATTTATGGCTTTGTTACAAGTATCACTTGGCTTAAGGAAACATATTTCTTTAAATGTCTCACTCACAGGCACAATGACAATTGTTTCACGACTTAGAAGAGAGGGTTTTCTTCCCTCCTGAGAAACAAGTTTGATGATAGGCTTGCTTGCCTGATTTGAGCAGCAAAGCCTACATACACAAACGTCGTATCACTCTTACACACAACCAAGCCCATACATTATTTTAATTACTGTGAAATACTCTGCTGCAAGTAGAGAGTGGCTCTCATGGCAAATATCAAGCTGGATTTTCAATTGTATGGTGCCTCTGTCCAGAATTAAGTCAAGATGACTAAAGGTACTGGTATAAATCTGACCTTAAGTAACATTTAAAGACTAAGAATTTTTTCATTGAAGCTTGGAAGCCCAAGTCAAACTTTTGTTTGGAAAAGCTAGTTTCAGACAATGACTTCAAAAGAATCACCGACACCCACACACCCTTTTCCTCCATTCAAAGAACTGCCACAGCATACTTATTTTCTTTTATGGGAATCTTATCTATCACTGGACAAGCACTATACAAAGAAATAGGATATCTCTAATGTGCTAACCTCGAGTATAAACTTCAATCACATTAAGGAGCTGAAGGCAGGGATTTTAAAAGCATCTCACTTCAGCTCTTTTGAGAATCCTGCACCAAACCCATAATTCTGTTTATCACCTGCACTGTCCTAAAGGCATCATCTGCAAAGAAATAAAACCAATGGGACTCTTCCCATTTACTTTAATGGGCTTTGGATCAGTGCCCAAACATGTTATGTTTCAGAGATAAATATATATTTAATTCAGTCGAGTTTTCCAAAACAGCTTCTGTTGAGATCAATAGCAAACTGGGAAAAGAGACGATGCCCACGCTTACAGCTCTGCTGTGCTGCTGAAAGCTTAAGCAAATATAACCTGGATTTAGGCAGTGGTAATACCAAACACAATTTAAAATATTTAGCTTTCTTGTGTTAATAGCTGTCACTAAGTACTGTTGCAACACTGTCTCATGTCAATAACCATCACTAATACATTAACTGTTCCCAAAAGCCATTTAAAGGATTAACATGTACAACTACCTGGAAAACAGTATCACACCTCCCCACGGTTCGGTTTTAAAGTAGGTTTGCCTTGAAAAATAAAGACAAAAACAAGGACATGGCCAAGCTTATCATGAAAAACAATTTGATTAACGCACCAAGGCCCACAACAGGTGTGCGCCAGCTTTGTACCGAGAGGCTGCCAGGTCTGCCTTTGGTAAGAAATTAATGGAGGGAACAACGTTTTAGTTTAACAGGATGACGAGACCTCAAGAAATACTCACTTCTGTCCCAGTTTACCTGACATTTTTGGTTACCTTGCAACCACTTCTGAAACAGAGTTCGGAGCTCTGTATTTGAAACCAATCTGTTACAGAGGGTTTGTGATGACCTTGTCCTGCGTGGCTTCATGAGGAATTGCTCTGTCCCATGTCCCCTTCCTCTCTTCCCATAGAAAAGGAAACCAGAAGCAACTTCTGATCCTTTTTAGTCAGCACAGGGGCTGTAACTCAGCTCAGCCTTTACCTGGGGCACACTGTGCAAATGCAAAAAAAATTCCTCAGTCTATCACTAGCTGAACAGGTGTACGTGAACAAAACAGCTTTAGCCTAAAAGCAATCTACTCTAAACCAGAGAAATATTGTGACGTTAAAAGCACTGGAAATATATGATGGAACATCTAGAAAGCTTTTAATCTGGATGAGTTTGAGACAAGGCTATTGTCACTTATGGGAGTCGTCACAAGCACGTTTCAGCTCAGTAATGTATTATCTAGTCTGTGTGTGCTGTATCTGTAACAAAAACATTATTTGTGGCTGTTTTACAAACATTCATTGTCACTCTGCGTATTTTAAATTCGAGCTTGCTCAAGCTTTAATGGAAGAGAATGCCATAAATAATGTTTTGGAAACTTCTGAGATTGACCAAAAAAGCTTTTCTGTAGATAAAGGTGACACTAGTTTAAAGTCCAATATATTGCCGTCTCCTAGGACTAGATGCAGGTGTTGTGGGAGGGCAGGAATCTTCTTTGTTCATGAGTACGGAGATTTAATTTCAAGCCCTGAGGACAGAAATAATCAAGACTAAGTCTCCGCAAAGCTATCGCCCATTTGCACCTCAGACCTGCGGAGCTCTGATCTGGGGCAGATGTGCAAAAATTGCTTTCCATTTCGGGGAGGCAAGAAAGGGCATCGCTACAGCAGATCAATTTTTAAAAATTGGCCTCTGCTTGAAACTCGTCAGGTCTGAAATTAAGTTTAACTGATATGAAGAAGAAAATGCTTCGTGTGAGCATCAGGCAGTCAAAAGGGAAAGTACCCTCTGCTCCCGCTGTGCTGGCAGATACATCTTTCTGTCACCCTTCATAATAATCATCTCTGCCTTTTCACACCCTCTAACCATGCAGCGGGCAGACAAAGCCCATCTAATTCCACCCTGCGTTTAAGACCCTCCTGTTGATCTTTGCCATACCCTTTACAAACCTACCTACATACTCGTGTAAGAGCTGCTTGTTTCATTTCACTACACCATTTCATTATTTTAATTAGCTAACTTAGAATGAGAGCTTCCCAGAGCAAGGATAATTTTTCACCGTTTAGAAAGCATCAAGCATCTAGTATGCGTGTAATTGAGGTCCTAAAGTCATTAAGGCAATAGTACAGGAGAGCTGTAAAAAGTTATCAGAGAAAACACAGACAGAAGAGATGAGACACAGGTTGGGGGGGGACGGGGGGGGAAGGGAAACCAACAAAAATTTAAAGTTCTATTCTTCAAGTCTTTGGCTTAATTACTTAACTCTCCTCAGCGTGCTTTACTTCATGAAGTTGTCCACTGATTCCTATATCCATGCCACTAGGTGCTAAAATGGCTCTGAATTAATGAACAAATGTTTGGTATTACCCATTATCTTGTTACTATGCGACTGTATTCTTGTAGGAGAAGATTTTTTATCTACTTTGAAGCTTATATGATACTGGAAAAAACAAGCTTTGACCTTGTAAACAACTATGCACTTGGGATTTATTTTTCTTAAAAGCGTATGTAAACCTGAATAGTCCTACTGCATTCCGTGTGACTAACGTCTCAAATCGTTGCAGGATTTGGTCTGGAAAATTACACATGCAAATTATTCCACAGCAGGATATTTTGCAGACTGACTTAAACTTGAGGATGAGCCAATATACCAACATTATTTCAGTAAGCTATGTAAATTGGTTTGAGTAAAGTCCATTTTCTGGTGAGAGAATATTTTCCAGTAGAAACGATAAGACGAACACTCAACCGTGCTCTGCAGAGAGTGGTATTTCCTGAGCAGAAGCTGCATCTGAGCTTGGAAACCAGCTCCTTGTTTTCTTCCTATAATCTGACCTTGCTCCTTAATGAATAGCAAAGCTCCCGGTGGAGAAAGAATTAGGGCTTGAGTTTTTAGAAAAAGTACCTCTTGAAACATTTCTGTCAGTTTAGGCAAGCACTTGAATTGTCAATTACTTTCCCCAAATTTATCCAGAACAGGTATTAAGCTGGGAAATGTAGGAAATAAGGTTGTCTACAGTTATTTCTTGCCCTTTAGATTCAAAGAGGAGATTAGAGTAAACAATGTCAGAATATTGGTGGTTTTTTTCATATCCAAAGAAACACAAAATACTTTTTTCATTTTTTAGTCCAAGGGACAAAGAGCCATGATTGCCATGATTAATGTTTTGACAACACCTAATCCAATCAAGCGTCCAGCTCAGCTGCTAATTTTAATTTGCATATGGCTTCACAGATACAAAGGGACGTCCGGTAGAAGTGTGATATCAACTTTGGGCTCAGCACTTTTTTAATCCGAATTCATGAATATCAAACCTTGGGGACAGCACATGCTTAGGAAGAAAATCCCTGCAAACATCAGATTGTTCTCTGGCCTCACACTCGCATTTCTCTTTTTAGGGTTAGAATAGGAAACTCTTACAGAAAACCTTTCATTTGGAAGAAGGCAAATAACTGACAAGTAACTTCTCTGGACCCAAACTATTTGGTTTAAATCAGTTCTGGGTGCGATCACTCACAGTTTTAAAAAAACTCCAAGAACATCCGAATGCCTAGAAATCCAGCTGTACTTCAGTCAGAAAAATGAGTCAAAACAGACAAAAAAAAAAAAGAGCATGAAGATAACCTCAGTGATTTTAGCTACTTTGATGGAAAACACAGGACAAGCTAGAGAGATGGGATCCTAGTTAAGACCTAAGAGCTGTGTAAGGACGAGATCGCAAGTAACAGCTGAAAATGTTGCCCTTAAGAAAAAAGGGAGTGCACTGTAAAAACTAATAGCATGTAGCAAGGGCAGTTTTGCTCTGTATACGGTGTTCTTTATACACACCTGCCTTTGTAAGAGGAGCTTTATTTTTCTTCCAGCTTTGCTTGCCTCTTATTTCTTTTTATCTTGCCTTCACTGCACGCTCGCTCACAGAGTTGCCTCGCTTTTTGTTCGTGATCATGAATTTCTCTTGGGAACAGGCTCTTCTCATCAAATACAGCTTTCAAGGCTACAAAACAGGAGTGAATTCCACATCAAAACCACTTATACATTTGGTGAGGTGCAGTGTGAAAATCAGGCTGCTGGAAGAAGAAAAAAAATATAAAAATAAAGGCAGACCTCAAGCACTGCACTTCACAGAGAACAACACTGAATTTTCTGCTTCCCATTCTGCTGACAAGTTTAGCTTTTTGGTAATTTCTCTCCCGGTCAGGGAACTAAGGCTTGTCAGTCCTGAGGACTGTGCTGTATCCATCTCTCCCTCCCACCCTTGGAGTTCGTTGGGCAGGTCTAAGAAATCTGATGGAAGAGGGAAGATCTCAGAGAACTTAATTCCTACAAAACAGGAAAACAGATGGACTAGATGGAGGAGAAAAAGCCTCTCCCTTGGAGAAGTGCAGCAAGGTAACGTTGGTGCCTATATAAAAGCAGGGGAAGAGAACGCTTCTTTGGGGATGCCCCGTTCCCGGGAAATCCTCAGCCAGAGCCAGCACCTTGTTGGGCATTAAAGTCAATCCCAGGCAGTCTCAAGGGAGAAATCCCTGGGAACATGCCTTCACTGGTGCTTTTATAACTGCTTATTATATTTTATTTCTTCCACACTTAAATCTCTGTATTAAAAAATCAGCTAGAAATCCCGAAACGACCAAAGGGAGAGGCCTGGCTCCTGCCCAGTACGTGCTGCCCGCACCAAAACCCTTCCAGTGTCGAGCAGAACTTTGCTTTTTACTTTTTCACAGAGGTAGTTAATCCCCTGCTCGACTCAGAGAGACTAGACTGGCTTTTTTTTTCCCCCCTCCTTCTCCAAATCTCCATTCTTTTAATTTATTATAATTTCTATCCCGCCATTAAGGACTCAAAAAAAAAAATCAAATTATCCTGTATTGAAACAAGAGCATTAGAACTGTTCACTGAACGCCTGCATGACTAAGCAGGTTTACCCTGCAACCATTTATTTACATATATACAGAAGGCTGATCTTCAGGGATTCCTCCAGTCCCAGATTAAGGACAAGATTCTTCTCATGTGCATATTTCTCTCCCACTAAAGTCAGACTAGTTCATAAATAAGAATTAAATTATGCTCACTGAGCTGTTACTATGACACCTGATACTATCTCATTTGAGCAGCGTAGGCTGGAATTCTGTACTACTTTCTTCAGGGAAGAGGCCGGAGGAATTAACTTGTTAAGAATTTCATACACTCATACATTGCTAACAAGATAACGAGCGTTGGCTCATCAGAACATGGCTGAGCTGCAGAGATCAAAATTGCTGCAGCCATTTTGTCTGAAAGTTCACTTGCGTTTGACAAGCTATGAACCCAGTACGCGAAGACGGGATTTTATCCCCAAGTGATTGTTAACACTGTAGAGACTGTTAGAAAAAATGAAATCAAAGATAGACGATTCTCACCGAGCCCTGCTCGTTACTGCCTGGGCAGGAAGCGATACCCGTTGTGCGGAGTAGGAAACCAAGCAGCAAAAAAGTCAAGATAAGTTTTTGTCCAAAAAGTGGAATCTTACGTTACAGCTATAATTACAGGTACTTGCTCTTGGGAAAGCAACAGGAGTTTATCTATTGGTTTCAGTAAATTTAGGATGAAACTCGCAATGATTTAAAGGATTAGAATTTTAAAGACGTGAGCCGCATTTCTGACTTCAGTTAATTAAAAGGCACATTAAACCAAAAAAAAAAAAAAAAAACAACATTACTAGGGTTTAACACTTAATTGGTGTATTTCAGATACAAGAAAGCAATTTAAACACGCACTTAAAAGTGAAGAGTTTTAAGTAGGAATTGTTGTTAAAGTTAGCTGCAAAAAGAATCTGATGGTAATTTACTGATACCCCGATGCAAAAGGCAGCAGAGTGCTGCTCTCGGCTTTGATGAGAGATGGCTCAAAGCCTCAAACAACAAATCGGTTCACAGAGCCTGTGTCTGCAGCACAGCCTTTGCAGGAACAATCTCAATAATGAGCGTGCTTGAGGCAGGACTTGCACCCACAATACGGTAAAACTACTCAGTGGCACAAACTGGACCGACGTGACAAGAGATTTGTGTGAAAAATGCAGCTGTTTCCTCTGTAGAGCGGTCACTGAGAAGCCAAATCTACTTAGAAATAAAATACAGCTTTACTAATAGCTGTGCAAATTTAGTTTGATATTCACACATAGCAATTACCCTTCATTCAGGTTTTGCTTTTAAAATTGCATTGCCCACACTGTTTTTATGGCATTATCTCTCATTTAAGTCTTATTTTGAGCAACTCGCCGTGATGCGGGAAGTGCAAGACTTACTCCTCTTTTGCTTGGCAAGGATGAGTTTTGGATAGTTGAAGCTAAAATAGTGGGAAAGTTCTGAAATGCTGGAATCATCTGCATTAAAAGCACAGGATTTTATGCCTTGCCTTTTACAGGAAAAGCAGAGAGAGGTGGGGAGAGGGAGTGAGAGAGACCCTGCTAATGAAATCCTTCCTGAGAAATAACAACCCTTGGCCAGATGGAAACAGGCACCTGATTAAAAAAATTAAAGCTCATAAGACAATTAATTCCGCTTCAAAGTATTTGATTTAAAGACTGCACATTTGGCCTTGCTGAGTCAGCGGCAAAGTGTCTAACATAATCAGGTTCTTTCACCTCATTTCTTTCCAGGAGCTTCGCTATTGACCTTTGCCATCCATCTCACCGACAGCAGAGAGTGTCTCATGGGAGAGCACCAAATAGTGACCTTCTAACAGCTGGTATTTGTATCTACAACCCATGATCACTTGAATCTGGTAACGTGCACGGTTGTAAGTGTCATATGTCCTTCATACTGTAGTCAGATTGTTAGTGATGGTCTTTTGAGACGAGTTTTTCTAAAGATTAGGGAGAGACTGCAAAGCCATCAGAAAGCCTCATCAAGGATGCAAAAACACTAATGAATGCACAGGTCAGCTTCTTTAATGAATCAAATTAAGCAGTTATACAGACCTTGCCACAAGCCAGCTTGACTTGAACAGTGGAAAGGTGTCTCTGAACTAAGACAACACCCAGATAGCAAATATCTATTTTAAGGAGACTGATATCGCTGACATTTTACTGGGACTTTGTTGGCATGTTTAGTAGGAACAGGAGGAGCAGACTGTTGTGTCTGAAGGTGCTTGGTAAAGACAGAGCACAGAAGTAATTGGGGTTTTCCAGCTTCCTTTTTAGCACTATGTTTACTTTCCAAACATTTCCAACTTTTTTCCGTTTCATCAAAAATTTCTTTTTAATGAGCAATTAAGCCATCACCAGGCACTTACACGTTCAGCATTGGTCAGGGAAATGAGGTGGTGTCTGATGGTGCTGGGTTTTGACTGTACTACACTAAGGAGAAAATTCTTTCTCGTTAGCTGAAGCAGCCTCGTGCCCAGCTTTCATTCTCCCATCTTCACTCTTTTGACAGTTGAATGAAGCTTATGTTTTCCAAACAGACATGATATCCAAATATCATACTCTTGGATATATTTTTTAAAAATCTGTTCACAAATTAAAATCCTTTTTCTTTGGTCAAAGTCAAAAGTCAGTATTTTAGACTCAGTTTTTTCTAGTAACCTCTAAAGCCTGATCCAGTGCCTGATGAAAGAAGTTCTGACTTTTCCAGTCAAATTCAGTGGGTTATGGAACACGCCCTTACAAGGTAGGAAGATGTTGAGATAGGATTATATGTCTTACTACTTACTTGAAGCCTCAAATCAGCTGCTAAGCAATAAATCTTGGAGTTCTCTATTACCTTCATCTCATTTTAGCACAGATGGTAAAAGCTAGTGACCTTTATTTTTTGCCTTTCTGTGCTGAGAGCTGGAGTAATGAGAATATAATGAAGGTCTACTTATTTTTCAACAGGCAAGGAAGACTCGGATTTTCAGAGCACCTCTCCTCTGTCTTTTCCATAAAGTATTTCTCAGGGAGAAGAACAAAGTCAGAAACATTCGTGCCATCAATCTCCTTGAGGGCTCCAATATTGAATGACTTAAAACACACTTTAAAAATCCAGGTTTGTGGAAAAACCAAATGCAGTTGTGCTTCTATGGTAAGTTAAATTTTCTCATCTAATCTTCATAATATTACTCTACCAGGCAGACAATATAGTTACACGCAAAAAATATTCAGGACTTCTAAACAAATATGTAGGATAAAAACATGATTTTTTTTTGCCCCTTAAGACACAGTCAATTCTTTACTATCTTTTAGGGTGAAAAAATAAAATTACCTTTCTTTCCTAAAACCAGCTTCCACTTTCACTGCCAAAACTCTGCCTGCTCTAGATGGGATCCTTCCCAAACGAGATGAATGCAGCTAGTGCTGCAAAATGGGGCCAGCCTCCTGAAGATAACTAATAGCACTAATTACTGCCTCGGTTTGTGAAAACAAGACTGTACTGAGAAAAATTCAGGTGCTGTGTTTCATTTGTTGCTGAAATATTTAGATGTCGTTTGAAACAATGATATTGAGAGAGACAGTTGGGAACCAGTTTGGGCCCGTATCAAAAGCAAAATATCCATGAAATAAAATGTAAAAGTGTCAGCAGAAATAAATCTGTACCTGCCCACGAGTCCCATCACTCATGGACTCCCCAGACACAGCAAACTGAATGCAAGCATCTCCCTCAAGGTCAGGCTCATTGGAGGAATCTGTTTGTATTGATCTGGGGAGCAGTTATCCACCGTTTGCTTGCCAAAATCTACGTTTTGATGTTGCACATGCTGTCGCCTTCAGTCTTTTTCTTAGCTATAGAACTGCGAGATTCATCCATATTTGAAAAGCATTTCGGGGGGGAAATATTTCTCATATATATATGAAAACACACACACAGCATGAAGCAGACCTTTAAGGAAGACTACAGAATAAAAGTTTTATTGCCTGCCAGCTAAGCAGTAAGCTTTAAGCAGCCACGAGAACACCTAAGTAGTGCTCTGCTTTTAGGCAGACACCTTTCATAGCACAGCTGAAGAAAGAGGTTTGAAACGATAACTATCCTTCGGTAGGAAGGCTCTTATTCTTTTGGTTTTTCAGTTCTGAAAAGATAAATTAAAAACCAACCCCAGAATCTGAAAAGATAAATTAAAAACCAATCCAAGGGAAATTTAGTCAAAATAGCTGTTTACTACTTCACTGCTTCATGTTGGTTTGCCATTTAAAACTTTCTTTCCTCTGTGATTTTTTCCCAGAAAAAAATGAAACACTTTTTGGCTAAAGTATAAACAGAAAATACATAGGGTAACATGTACTCTATCCTTACGCTGAGATGGTCCCCCCCTTTCAGGAATAGCCGCTGTTTACATAATGGGATGAAGAGATGGGACATACAAAGGTGTTTGCACGTCTGTGCAGCTTCTGTTTCAGCGAGCATAAGCAACAGAACTAGTTGTGGCAATTTGTGGTCGGATCAAAAGCCCTTTAAATCCAAGAGGAACTTTCTTCATGATTTTGGAGGGCTTCAGATCAGGTAGATAGCTGTTTGCAAATCGTATGTGAAATGACCCACTCGTCGTACAAATACAAGCTAGATGTTTAGCAAGAGAGCCAGAAATTCAACTTACATAATAAGGCTCCTAATCATCTTGTTTAATGAAATTTTAATTATGTAAAAATTAGTAACTGGTCTAGAGATTTATACATTACCATAAATGTCTCCAAAAAAAGAACATACTCTCAGAAATGCCTCACATCACTGCAGAACTGGAAACTAGGACATGTTGATGTGATCCCAAAGCAGTCTCTACTAAAAGCACTATTTCGGAGGAACCTGGCTCTAACAAAAGAGAGAATCCCTCGCGAGGCCACTTTCTAGTAAAATATTTACAAGAACACCCAAAAGCCAGTTTCTTTTTCATGTGCTTGTAAAAATGTACCAGAAGCGGAACAACTAGATCTATTTATCTTTAGGCACTTCTAAAACTCAAAGAAAAAACCCTCTGCCATCCCCTCCCTAAAGAGGTGTCCCCAGGCACCCGGTGGGCCGGAAGGTGGAAGAAGGGGCTGGCACCTTTCCGTGTTCATTGCCACGGCTGGGAAGTGGCAAAAAAATGGCAATGCCTGATAAAAGCGCAGACCTCACATAATAGCACTTATTTAGCAATTTGCTATTTTCCTATCAGGATATTAAAAACCATGGCGTTGGGCCCAATTCGGGTCTGATTTCCAACTGCTTTATAGAGAGAAATCTAGGGGGAATGGTCTGAAATGAGAGTCTAGATTTAAAGTTTATTAAAAATGCTTTTCACTCAGTGTTCTTTTTATCTGCTGCTCAGTCTTTAACAAATACTGTATCCCATATAGAAATAACCCCACATGTAACAAAATTACCTTCAATTTTAATTCATTTTGATGATTCAGATAGTTTTGCCAAGATTAAATTTGTGAATGTTATCTAAAAATTATTTTTATACTGTAAGTGTTCAAGATTTTACGTTCAGAAAATTTAATGCAAGGACGTATTCATTTTACTCTGCTTGCATTTTGCATAGTCCGTGCTACAGAAGGTTACTAAAGAATTAAATGCTTAAAAGCATACCAAAGCGATAAAGATTAATACATCGTATTGCCAGCAGGACTAAGTATTATCTTTCGTGATAGCATCTAACAAACCACACATCATTTTGGAGAAAACAGAGTCCCTAAATGTAACAATAAAGCCACATACGCTATATTAGCAAACAGGCATCACAGTATACCATCCCCTTCCCATTTGAAGGAGACACTTTCTAGCGCATAGACAAGATGCACTCAGCACCCGACGTCTAGGCGATGCCGGAAAATTCCATTTGCTCTTTGCACATCACATGAATACAGCTTCCTAACTAGAGGGTGGGAAAAATTAAGCACGAAAAACTTGAGAAAGCACATGAATTAACTTAAAATACAATTTCTGTTACATTAACAAATGGTTCAAATTGGAGAAAATTTCAATTTTTTATTTTAACATAAAATTTTGAAGTCTTCCAATATTCTCATAAAAATTGGGTCTGAAGTGCCCTATATTTTTTGGATTTTTATCCAATTTTGACATAATATGTTAAAGCGTACTGCTGCATAAACCCACCTTTTATAAATTACTTACAAGTGAAATTACTGTTTATCCTCCATACCAAAATTAGGACATTCCTCTTCAAGAAAAGGAGTTCTTTGTGTCTTCATTCTCATCAGCCTTTTTCTTGTACTTGTTGTTTTGCAACATTCTTCCTGTGAAAGGAAAGTTTTTCAATTTACTGATTTTCTTGCTAGAAGTATGGAGCTAATAGTTGCTTGAAGCTTGAATAATTTCTTGTAGTCTTCAGATACAATAGGCAGACTCTCCTATATATAAATATATCAGTTGTCATTCTTTTCTCAAAAGAAAAAAAAGACAAAGAAAGCAAGCACATATCTCCCCTGAGACACCCGTAGAGCTGTAGTATTTATTTCTACCATGTCAGTTCTTAAAAGTGTTGTTTTTAAAAGTCAGAATAACTACCGTACCACAGCTACTTTTTATTTCTATTTCATATTTCTACCCAAGTACTGTCTAAAGAGGTAAAAATTGTTCCTAACCTCATAGAATTATAGAATGATTTGGGTTGGAAGGGACCTTAAAGATCATCCAGTGCCACCCCCTGCCCTGGGCAGGGACACCTCCCACCAGCCCAGGTTGCTCCAAGCCCCGTCCAGCCTGGCCTTGAACCCCTCCAGGGATGGGGCAGCCACAGCTTCTCTGGGCAACCTGGGCCAGCATCTCACCACCCTCCCAGTCAAGAATTTCTTCCTCATATCTCATCTAAATCTCCCCTCTTTCAGTTTAAAACCGTTCCCCCTTATCCTATTGCTCCACTCCCTGATCCAGAGTCCCTCCCCAGCTTTCCTGTAGCCCCTTCAGGGACTGGAAGGGGCTCTAAGGTCTCCTTGGAGCCTTCTCTTTTCCAGGCTGAACAACCCCAAATCTCTCAGCCTGTCCTCACAGCAGAGGAGATCTTCATGGCTCTCCTCTGGACTCCCTTCAACAGCTCCATGTCCTTCTTACACTGGCGGCTGCAGAGCTGGACACAGCACCTTCCACAGAAAGAGCTAGAACAGCTGAACAGAAAGAGTGGGCTGGGTACCTTCTTGCTGGGCCCCAGACAGCAGTCCTGGTCAGAGAAGAAAATACCCAGGCACCTGAATACAGACAGGAGGAGTGTGAAAGCTCCCCGAGGACCATTGCTGCTTCCTTGTCATCCTGGCCCTGGAAGATTGATAAGGAAGAGTTTCCTTCTGCTAATCCCTTTTTGGGGTGGGTCAGAGGGGAAAGCGCTTTTCTTTAGCTGCTGGCTGAACACGCATTGGAGTCAGTTAAAGGGCTTCCAGGGACTTCACTCGGTAGCTTAGACCTGAAGTTTGAAGCTTTGCTCCGTTTTATCCTTTGCTAAAAAAAAACCAAAAAAACAAACCCCACCCCCCCACACACACACGAAAACAACAAAAAAAGCCCACCACACATGTAAAACCCAATTCCTTTGCACTTGTCTATTGAATTAGAGAACAAAAAAAATAAAGTGGACTGATTTCCTTACAGTCTACACATATATTCCATTCGTTCACTTGAGCTATTAGGAGATACTGACCCGCTTTATCAATAACCATAATGGATCCAGCTCCAGCGTGAGCATCACAGCCTGCCATCAGCTGCCTCCCCAGGGTACTGCAAAGCTTCCGCAGGGAACAAAGTTTGCTCCGAGCTCCTCCTAAAACACAAGTGTGGCCAAATGGGCAGGTTAAGCGATTCTACATAGAAGCAGCCTCTGTTGTGCACAACCTCACTGTTCCAGTCACTTTTAAGATATTGAATGGGACAAATCCGCAAATAAATTCCATCCGTGTGAAATACATATTGCACGCTAGTTGCCAGAAGCATTCGTTTCCCAGAGCAATGCCAAATGCTAAGGAGTTACAGCACCAAAAATGCTTTTTCAGAAATGTAACCTTTATTTTCTATTCGTGAATACCACGATCCAAAGTAAATCTCTGTGTAAACAGTTTTCTTTATAGGATGGAAAGTAACAGGTGAAACTGCATATAAATGCAGGAAAAAGAAATTATCAATAGCCCTATGAACAGATTTCTTCAAACACAGTAAATAAAATGTTTTGTAGACGTATGATGCAGATTTAAAGAATACTCAGTAAAAACAACAGAGACTATATTTTACATTCTCAAGACAGAAAACAGCTGAAGACACCAGTACAAAACCAAAATGCGCCATGACGTATATCCTATGCAACCTCACTGACTTTAGAGCAATTTCATGGGCTATAAATCTGTACATATTATGATTCTACGTTTGTTGCCAGACTGGGTTTAGACTATTTAAATTCCCTGTCAGTATCAGTTATGCTCAAATCATTTCACATAAAAAGTGAAATGGATCCATAACGAGACTTAATGCTTTGTTGTTTGAAAAACTATTCCAACATGCAATTAAAAACTCCAAGGTCTCCGATTGAACTGGGTTTTTTAGGAAGAGAAGATTAAAGACTGTTACATACTTAATAAATCAGAGCCATTAATAACCCTCCTTTTGCCTAAAACTCATTTTATTCATTATAGACAAATTGAGCCACACCAGTGTACAGAAAACACTTGAAAACACCTGTCAATGAAATATTCCTTCTACCGTCTAGAAAGAAAAGACTCATAATAGCTTGCTGAAATCAGTGTCAGTCATTAAAATCGCCTGCAAGACCTTGTGTGCCTTCTAGAAGTCCTTCTTTAAGCACAACCACGTTGCTGGTTTAGCCACTGCACATCTACAAGAGATATTCCCAGCTTTTATCAAGGAGCTTGTGTTTGTAAATAGGCATTGCAAAACCCCACAGCTAATTTTCCCATTTTTGTCCTTAACTGCTTTATGAATCCCAGTCTCTTTTGAAGGGAATTTGCACATTCAAACAATTTTATTGTAACGAGCTAAATTCTGCCGTCCTTCATCATGATAAAGAGAATCATATCCCGGAGATTAATCACTGGATTTCAGTAGAACCATTCGTTGACTAATGATCAAACTCAACAAACAAGGCGGCAGATGGTGGCCATATGAGATTTCTAGTGCTTTCTTTAATGAGCACAAAACACAGTCCCTACCTCATTTGCACATCCCAGCCACTACATCAATGAGTTGTCTACACACAAGCAGCTGTCTGAACAGAAAAAGTGGTGCCTAATTACAGGGCCAGATCCTCAGCTAACGTAAATTGGTCCCGCTCCTTTCAGATAAGCGGAGATGGAGAATTTATACCACCTAAATATTGGGTTCGTGACTTCTGGAGAGGGTCTGCATAGCTCTACACCAGCTTACTCAGGATACCAGCAGCAGGCTGAAGAACAGACCCCGAAAAGCTCAATAAGCTTGTTGTTCCTTTGACAGATCGGTGACATTCCCAGTATTGCAAGCCTTCCTCATCTAAAATATTTAGCTCCTTAGAAGCAGTCAAACAGATATGCATCCTAGCTGGCATATACACACAGTAGATCACTAATTTATTTCTTACAGCCCTCCTGGGTGCTGTATGCGCTGAGACAACTGCATTCCTAGAAATGGGCATAAATATCTGTATTTACTTTCCCATCATACTGACTGGGGAGCTGGGGAGAGAGAGACAGAGTAAGAATCATATAGAGAAAATAAATGGCTTGACAAACACTCTCAGTACACTTCCTTCGGTGGAGTGCTCCACGTTATTTCTCATCTACTGTGCTATAGTTTAGAGTGGGCCATAATTACGGATTTCCAACTGGCAAGATGATTATTATATATTAGATGTTAGTCTGCAAAGACTGTCAAACCAATGAAATTTTCAGGTTTTGAGTGGCCTCCAGGGTCAGGCTCTGCAAGACTCGGTTTCACGAGCAGTTAGTGTTATTTATAGTCTAGAACTAAACAAGGCAGAAATTAAGGGAATGCTCCTCGCTGAAGGTAATGGTATGAAAATGGTGATGTAGGTCTGTGAGAGGAGACAGAAGCAATAGCCTTGAGAATATATTGGAAGCGTGGAGGTGAACAGAGCGAGCACCACCTCAAGGCTGCTTTTTGTCACTCTGACAGGACAGAGGCATAAATAATTCCCCCCCAGCGTACACTCAATTATCGGTAATTTACCAGCACCTGGGATATTATATGCACAGGAAAATACAGCATGGCACCGCCAGCTCTCAACAGCATCACTGGGATAAGTTGCTTTTTCACCTGATTGGGATTGCAGAGGCTGTGGAGGACTGAAGCGCAGTTTAAGGTGGGCAATTCTCCATACTGCTGTTCCAAACAACTTTTCCACCGTAGCTCCCTGGACTAAACAACACTAATTGTAAATGAATCAGCCAATCTTGAACCAAACTTACAGCAAAAAAATAATAAAAAAATTCTTACCAACCTAATAAATACGTGTGGTATATGAACGTTCACCTTTAAAAGGTTAGCAGAACTTGCATTCCTGTATGGGTGTAATGCTGGTCACTGAAAAAAAAAAAAGGTGAGGAAAAGTGCTTTTTATAAAGATCAGACTATTAAAATATTGGTAAAGGTTTTCTAAGGAAGTGAGAAATGGGTCTTAAGGTCTTTGCTGTTCTGTATATTGCTAGCAACTCCCACTCCCCCACTGCTTAGCCCCTGTCCTTAGGAGGGAGCGGGGTTCATTTCAGGTTGTTATCTCCTAACGAGGGCAGTGCGTATCATCCAAGGGTAATGCAGAGTTGTGGCGTGAATGGGAAGCTCTGCATGACGATGTTTACATTTGGGACCATCTCAGAAATGCTCAGTGCTGACTTTGAACTGGTTTCCTGCCCGGATTGATTCCTTCTGCCTTTGCGACGGGAGGATGGGAGAAGCAGGGAGGAGTGAAGCATTCCTCGCTGCCCCTATTAGGCCAGTAATAAGGTACATTCCCAAGGGCTTTCCCTGCCTCCTTAAAGTCGAGGCACGAGCTTTGGCTTGCGTCTTCTTTCAGTGCCTGTGTAATTGCCAATTCTATTAGCAAAAATTGAACTCGCAATCTTCAGTATCAAAAAGCATCTAAATTAAAGGCTGAAATGCTTTACCTGCTATCTCTGCTACAACAAGCCGCTAAGGAGCACGCGCCAGCTAAGCCGGTGAGTTATTTAAAGAGCTAAAAACATACTGATTTAAAATGAAATCAATGAGGAGTAAAGATTACATATAGCACTACATTTGAAATCTTTTTTTAAATGTTCTGCGGGTACATTGTACTTTCATGCATGATGTGCTACACAGAAAATGTTCTTTTGATGCCTGTATGATGATATGAACCCGACTGTCCTTTGAGTCCCTCCACTGTAAACCACACATCCCTACACACCTCTGGGGAAAAAAAATGCTAATATTTGAAAAAAAAAAAAAAAAACCAAAAACCACACCAACTTGTCCACACTACACAAACTCAGTATAAACATATATTTGTCCTTGACTCTCAAAAATGATCCGATTTGGTCATGACTGGTAAGTAATGGAGCTTGGCCACCAGCCAGCGCCTCGGTCCTCCTGCGCAGTGATAGAGCCTCGTGTGGTAACGAGGGCACGTTCCCGGCTGATCTATTAGGCAGTAAACATTCTGCTATCTGTAACGAGAGTAAAATGCAGCACGGAAGGTATGATACTGATACCAACCCCCCCTTCCCTTCTTCAGCTTGAACGGAAAATTGCTTCACGTTGTTCAGGTGGAAGGCTGTAATTACCCTTATAAAAGATGCACAGATAAACCAGTCACAAACAAATTAATCCAGTCCCACCTTACTACTACAGAGAAGTGTTTTATCAGTATCGTCTTAAACATGATTATTATTTCTAATAGGTTGAACTGAATTTTGAACTGAGTTGCCGTAAAAATGCTGCTGACAAATCAAAGGATAAAGCAGTAACTGCCGCAAATACTATTTCTCTGCCGGCATCGAACACTGCACCCAGCTTGCAGCAGTACCAGCCTGACGGGATGTATGTTCTTAGCAGAAGACATATCAGTGATATTACTAATATCGTGGCTACAGTGACCCACGTAGATATAGTCATGTGAGTATCTCATAACATCTGTTACCAACGAAGTGCAATGACATCCCACCCTCAGGTGACATTCACATCCACAACATGGGTGTGGAGATCTCACCACCTGAAGAAGTGGTGTCGATGCTCTTCCAACGATCGGTGCTTAGGAAGGTGTCAGTACTTGCACAGGATTGTATGAAAGCCAAGGAAATTTCTGTTAAGCATTCCACTGATAAAATTCTTTCCATTTCTGTTTATCTGTCGATTGGAAAGAGACAAACTGAACCAGATAACAAACTTTATACCTCCCCAAGGGATCAAAATAGCAAGACTGTACAGGATACAGGTGGACATGGCAAAGTTACAACTGGGGAAGCCAGATGGCTGTCTTTGTACCTATGGTAATTTAATAAGACTTTGCCAGACAGAAATAGGAGGTAAAAATAATCAGTAACAATAATCTTTTCTTTAATTTTAGCATTTGCTTTTAGGAAGAAAAAAAGGCAAGTCAGTCAAGTGATTCCAGCTGAAAAATTATAGACTCAATAGCCTGGTAGGAAGAAAAATAGACTGATCTTCACCAAAATAGAGGCCTTTCAGTCCTGTCCAACGTGCAGATTCCAAACAGAATTTAGTCCGTCTGCTACAATATTTGCATAGTACAGCGAGGCTTTATTGTCTGTGGATGAACATTGACTTTCTACTCCGCATGCCAAATAAAACTTAACTCTATTTAAAAGCATCAAAGCCACATCTAAAATTGGAAAAAACAACAACTCATTGAATTGACACCATAGAAAATAAACCAAAATCCATCACTCCAATTGGAGATTATGCAAGAACACAGATGAGTTGTTCTGAAACAGAAGCCACCTCAGACATCGGCCTTGTAGGGCACCATAAAGGCCAGGAGGACTGACTGGCTCCAGAAAGCTCAGTACTCGAATGGTTCCAGAAAGTGTGCTGACAGCTAATTGGGATTCATTTCATCTTCTTGTTAGTCACCTGTATTTTGACCGTATCTAAACCAATTTCCTAGTCTCCTACTTATGGTCAATGGCTCTTCAGAGAGTGGTTCATCCCACCCACGTAAGCAAGCTAAGAACGCAGTCGCCTATGCTGGTTGGAGGCAAAACCTATGTTTGTTGGAAACAAAAAAAATAAAGAAAATAAAACCAAGACAAACATTTAGATGATTGAATTCGGCTAAGGTGAAGTTTAGAACCAGGTGTCACTTGAAAACAATGCAATAATGAATACTATTCTCAGTTCATTGCAAACATCAGGGATTCAGAGGTTCAAAGGGAGTTTTAGCTACTCATGAGCCATGATTACTTTGCAAGCATGTGTGAACAGCAACAGTATGTTCTCACCTTGCAGCTGGGAGTTAGTACGCAAAAACTGTAAATACTATAAATACACAGTGCAAAATATATAGAGAGGTAGCGCATACCCTTGATACCAATAGGCATTTGTCCCCATTTCCAATGCATTGCCAATACATTGTATCGAGCATGCTTTTGGCCAAAACTGGGTATTTTCCTCCTGAATTTATATCCGAAAAGGCACAGAAAGATATCTCTTTTTCGAAGTTTCAAAGCAGACAAAGACAGAGAAGTAATTTGTCCCTTTTTATTCCTCATCTCACAGTGAACAGCTGCTGTGTCAGTCATCTCTTTAGATAAAGCAACATCTGTATTCTTTGGTTTTCTGAGTTTACAAATGAAATGTTTGCAAATTATGTCTCAATATTTTTCATAATAATGGCATAAGAATTTAGCAGAGAAGTGCTTCTTATAATTTCGTTTCTTTGCAAATCTTGAACAATTTCAAAGGGCACTTTCTCCCCTACTATAATGCCAAGAGAACAAAGCCTTCGGAAGTCAATATTGTGGCAATCCTATTGCTGTGAACACCAACCTTGTAACAGCCTGAATATGGACAGACCTGTGGCTGGGAACGGGATTTGTTGTGCAGAGGTGGTGCCTTTGTTTGCAAGAGGAATGGTAAGGAATTTCTTCAGCTCTGCTGCAACTTTTAAAGCAATATTCAGCGATGTGCAGCCAGACCTAAATCTTCTTCCTGCACCGAGTTACCAACCAGCCAGTGAGTTACTAAGCTGTGAGAAAATTAGATTTTGATAGATTTTTATCTTAACAAACCTGAAGCAAACAATACATTGCAACAATATATCTTTTCCTTCTTATAACATGTACAGTACCTGCCCCAACACGTAACTGTTATCATCCTCCTCTTTAGTACCAGGATCCGGCAGATGTCAACTGCTCTCTCCTTTCCAACACCAAGTTTATGATGACGTTGAAACCGAACTTCTAATTAAGAAATAAAACGAACAGCTTCGTATAGGCAAAGCAGAAAAATGCTCTAGTAATTTCAGAGTCAATAAAGCGATGAAGGAATATAGGAAAAACAACCATGAAATAAGCAAAAAAATTAGGTGACGGGAATTACTAAGTCCCATACTGCTACACCTAAGTCACATAGCTCCCGTTATGGATTTTTTTCCACAAAGACACAGAAGAAAGCAGCACTGACAATGTCCCCCATTTTATGGGCAGAGGAAACAGACAAAAATTAAATTTCATGTTGCAGGTGATAAAGCAAGACAGTAAGAGAACTGTGTATCCGAGGCAGGATATGAACCAGGGATATGATCGGAGATGTAGATTATATCCAGATGCCCACACTACTCTCTGCACAATTCAGTGCTTTGAAGGAAACTCCTCTGTTTTTCAGGTAATCCTCTGCGTATTCAGCAATTCGGACATCTCCAGAATACGGCAGACTTACTGCTCTTACGCAGAAGCACCTATTTCATGCGCAATAAAACTAACGTACTGGGACACGTGAGATTCGGGATGTGTTACAGAGATTGCTCGGGCTACACACACTGTCTGGGATTAAAGGACACAGTCAGCTTGGCTTACAAATTAAAATACTAATCAATAGTCTGCTAAGTAATACTCTGCTACCTAAGCAGTAGCATTGATAGGTACGTGTGGCCTCTACTGCCCTTCGGAAGGCTGCGGACACCCCTTCAGCCCAATGCCTCGGTTCTTTCTCATTCGCTGCTCCTGGGGCTTCAGAGGTCCCTCCATCGAGTAGGTTAAGGACCAAGGGAAAATTCAGGTCACCAATACGCCCCCTCCTAGATCAATGCTCATCTGTGCTCGAACACGCTCACATTGTATGCAATGATTATTATTATTTTGTCATGTATAACTGAGTTTTCCCTAAACTAGCCCAACATCACGCTAAAACCCAATAAAACAGGGTCAGTACATTGCCATGCACCAATATGTGCTTTTCCTACGCTGATATTCATTAATTTAACAGTTTGGCTTCTACAGATTAAAACAGCTTTCCAAAAGAAGCAGTTTGGTAGTACATCTCATTTTAAATGCAATATAATTCATGCAACAATGATTTATATTGACAGTAATTTCGGATAAGATGTATTTGCCATTAAAGTTAGAATGCACTTCACCTATTGGGATTCCAACCATGCATATTTCACAGCGGGAATCTATTTCAAAGGTGTTGCATACATTTGTTTTATGTAAGTGAGATTCAGAGAGGCTTCGTCTTCAAGTTTTATTTACAAGACAGAAAAACTGAAATAAGGATCTCCCTTGCTACATCATCCCTGCTGGGAACCCTTGAACTCAGCTTCAGGGAGCTTATTTAAAACTCTGACAGTTCTTAAAATTCGGCCTTCCCGTAGTCTGTTCTTTAAGAGCACCATCATTGCACCTGCTTTTTTCTTATTATAACTATTTAAACTAGGGCTATGGTTTTGTAATGCTACTTTTTAAAAGCCGAAATGGAAGAGAGGTGTAATACATAGAAGACCTAATAGACCTAATGTTCTGAGACAGAGCTTTTGTATCTAGGCAAGTCCTAATGTAGCATTAAGAGAAGCCTCTTTTCCAGGAAATGCATATTATTATTACTATTTATTAGGGCTTCCCACTTCTCTGAAGTAACCTTTCTCTGGGAGCACTTCTTATTAGACAAAGCCAAGAGTTTAATTCACATTAACCTCAGCATCGGCATTCTGGATAATGGGGAAAGGTATAAGAGCATAAGCTTGATCTTTGTTACAAGAACGAGATCAAGGCAGCAAGAATGAAACTTCTAAAGGAGTTTGCCATTATATAGAGAATCTTCTGCCTGTGAGGTGCCACCAGATACCAGAAATACTTTGAACTGGTGCATTCGATTTAGACTGCCGTATTTCCTACTTTCAAGACTTAAGTCAGGCCTTTTGTCCAATCCCCAGGATAAGCCCGATATACAACGTTTTTGGAACCAAATCTAGTGACTTTCTAAAGCATCGCCAGGAAAAGTTAAGCAACAGCACAGTCTAGCGAGCAAGCACCGTGCCAGGAACCACAAGACTGATTCCTTGGCCAGCTCAGCTGCTGAATTTGCGCATTACTTTTATTAAGCTAGCACTCTTTCCACTGCCACCCTTTGCTCTGCAGCACCGCGAACTCTCTGCATATGGATTTTCTGCTAGCATCTGCTGATATATATGATGTGTTTTATTACAGAACTAACCAATGAAATTGGATGCGTCAGAGCTGGCCCTCTACGAAGAAGTCGGTTTGGTCAGTAAGTTAGAAAGAGTTTAGCGTGCAGTCAGGTTAAAAATGAACAGTGCTGTATGCTGGCCAGTTCTCTGTCAAGCTGGCATTTTCACCTGGAGTATATGTGCAAGACTAAAGTCTCCTTAGCTCACGTGGTGGTTTGCAACATGACCAAAAGTTTGAGAACATTACAAACCCGTTTAATTTTTACTGCCTTTTAACACACCAACATTTGAATACACGCTGCCGGCGTAGAAACTAGCAGGTCATGATCTTTATCAGCTCCCATTTCAAAATCTTGATCTTGCAGTGCCAAATGTATTAAGCAGTTAATGACACATCTCTAACTGATGAGTACTCCAACTGTGTCCTGCTTTGGCTTTCAGGAGTCTCATGCTACACAGGGCATGGCATGTTATAGGGACTTGCTAGAAAGCTGCACTAAAGGGCAGCAAAAACCATGGAGGTCAGATCCTCGTATGGTTTCTGATACGGCCTCCCATTTAGCTGACTGGAAGAAATTGAGTAAGAAAAACAAGGTTTCTACCATATGTTGCACAGTCCTCAAAGCAAGGATTATATGTCATGGTTTATGTGTACATCTAGCGTTTCAGACGTGCAATGAAATCCAACTCCATTTTCCCAACAGCATTATGGCTTCAACTTCTTTCTTAGCAAGGCAGCAGAAAACAATACGCTATTGTTTTGACATTTTGTATTTGGGTAAAACTGCAAGAGAAGCCAATACCTTGAAAGGCTAAAGGAGAAGGATGAGTTTTACTACACCTTTACGGTTCCACTTGTGCTCCCACTTAAGAGCCTCGTCTCACGTGCATCCAGTGCCACAGCGCTAAAACTCCGCATCCCCATGACAACCAGTAAACGGTTTGATTTTCTGCCCACTGTCAGTCAGCAAGAAAATAACAGTAGATCCTCTGTTTGAGCTAATTACCTAGGGGAAAGCACAAACTGTGATGAAATATAAAGTCTTGCTATACACATCTTCATTACAATAGTCTCATACATATGCGCTCTGAACTTAGAAAACACTAAAATCTGAAATGCAAATCGCGGAGCAGTTGGCATTGATATTTCCCCCCCCCTCTTTTCAATTCATTAAAAAGATTTCTCATCCTGCGCTATGAAAGCTCCTGGGAAGACGGCAGACTCGCTCCTTTGGAGTCATCAGCGGGGGTGAAGCAGGGCAGCACCACAAATACCGCCACATGCCAACTACAATTTGAGAGACACGTCTAACAGAAGCTGCTCGGTGGTTAGGTAGATCTTCCTTACTTCTCTTGGATAACTGACACCTTGAGTAATACATCACCAGCCCCTGGAAAGTGAAGTTCAAGGAGAATGAGAAGACAGCAGCTGTGCTTTAGAATTCATCGGTAAGAGCAGATTTACAAGTTAGGAGTTATTTCATTTTAAATCCACTGTGATTGTCTCTTTTCTGTGTGGACATTAACTTGCTCAAAGGTGACAAACTCCTACTATGGTTTGCTGTAAACTTATATCAGAGAGTCACATCTGATCACCTCACTTCAATCCAAAGTCAAGAAATCATCTGGCAATGCATCAGAGAGGGTCATTTCTAATTGTGCTATTGCAGCTATATCCCTATTTTTATAAAATAAAACTGTCAGGAACTTGATGCTTCAGAGGCATCACAGTGAGTCTCCCGCATGGCAGCTCATGGCTGAGCCGCTGTTTGTGTACGATGCCTCATACTCGCTCAGTGTTAGTTCATCTCACAAGTCAGACACACTGCACTGTCTCTTGCTAAAATAATTCCGGAATTTTTCCTGGAAGCAAATGCCTACTACCTTCCAAACTCTTTTCACAAAAGTTTCTCGCTATTTCTCCAAATTTTTTAAAAGACAACTTTAAAAGTCATATTTCTTCATAATGCAATGCAAACCTAAGAAAATACCCTGGGTTTTGCAGGCAGTGCGTACAACTGAACTGGAGAAACCTTATGGCATAGGCTAACGCTAGATCTTCACACCTATGGCCATAAATATACTACTAATCTATTGTAGCAACAACTGGTCAAACCTATCAGAAATTTTTTGTATACTTGTAAAAAAATTTCATTGAAGTGGGGCAGTGTGACGCTGCCCTGCAGAAGGTCTTATTGAATTACTTAAACCTATTTGAGAAGCAATATAGTCCATACTTACCACATTACAAGGACTGCTTCTGCCCTTAAAAACAGCTCAAGCAGAGCAAAAACTAAACTCTGATTATAAGAAAATTTCCTTTTAACATGAATGTTGGTATTTCCTTATGCATTCTACGTTCTCTGCTGATTATTGAAGGATACTGGGAGGGTACAGGTTGCTCAGAAAGGAGAGGAAGGGGAAAAAAGAAAAGAGATTGTCTCATTTATTCTCAAAACTACGCTGGTAAAATCAAAGGGAAAAACAGAGCATGAGAGATATCATGGCTCACCACAGACCACTAATTTCGGAAGGTTTTATACATACGTGCATATATATATATATACACACACACACACACACTGTTTTATGAGCAACTAGGGGAATCAAGAGCACTGAACAGTAGAATCATACAAAAATGAAAGGACAAAAATTTTTTAAAAGTTAAAAAAATTTAAATTTAAAAAAATCCCAGTCACACTACAATGAGAAGCAACTTGTCAGAGTTAAAGATAATAAGAAATCATTCTGTAAATGCATTAGGAATAAGAGGAAAACCAGAGGAAAATATTGGTTCATTACAGGGAGTGTAATATTTTGGCAATGCCAAGAAGGCCAACGTGTTCAATGCATTATTTAATTAGTCTTATTAAAGATGTCAAGCAGGTGGTTAGCATCAATAGCAGAAGGGTAAGAGCTCTCCCTGAAATAGGTCAGGTCATAATCGGACAAGATGGATGTTTTCAAAGTCTGACCAGGGAACCTCAAAATCTTAACAATTCTAATTGAAGAATATGGAAAAAAGCACGATAGCAGGAAACTTTAAAAGGCAATTGTTTTCCCTGTCTGCTAGAAGAGGGAGAGAAAAGACAAGAAATGAAAAACAAGACAGCATTACTTCCATCCTGGAAAAAAAATAATCAGGAATAATATAATCATATTACTGGTAAGCAGGAAAGGGTAAGAAGAGGTGAGCAGTGGCCATCACTCACTCATCAAGAACAAAGCATATCTCATTTCCTTTCACAGCAACGTAGCGGAAAGAAGCAGTTAATTTCATATATCTTGATTTTAGGCAGACATTCTCCTAATTAGTTGTCAAGATGAAACTATGATAGGAGAGAGGCAAAGCAGGTGGAGAGCTGTCGTGATTTACTGCCCAAGTGGGAGGGCGTGCTACGTCCCCGTGTGCCAGCAGGTGGGCAGAGGTCTGGCTCCCTGCGGTGACTTCATTTACCAGCCGGATGATGGATGGGATCTGGTGACATGGAACTGGGAGGCACTACCTGCCAGCGGAGACAGAAATCATCATGATTTTAGCTGTTATTCTCTTACAAAACCCAGCAGTTAGTGATACGTTTACACATCTGCAAGTATCGTGAAGTATCAGAACTGGCAAGGCTTCCACTGCAACACCAGCCCAGTGCTGGAGGGAGGTCCGGAGAAGATACGGATCAAGGAGAGCAAGGAGGGATAGGTATGTGATTATTTCAGCATGGAGAGGACTGGGGAAAGACACGATAACAATCTCCAGTTCCCTGAAGGCTGCTGCACTGTGGGAAGGGAATCACCTGTTGTCTGCGGCCATGGGAGGACAGGCAAGCATCGGGGGACCTCGAATTGCAGGAAGGAAGATTTAGTTAGACACTAGAAAAAGCTTTTTAAAAAGCTTTTTTTTTTGTTAGGAGAGCATAGGTCTAGAATAAGTTATTTGAGGAATTAATGGAGATTCCATTACCAGAAGTTTTTAATATGTTAGAATGGCACGGGACTGCCTCCAGGGACCCCACTTCTCCTCTGTGGCCGGCGGCTGGCAGGCAAAGGCTTATCATCAGCTCATCCAAGGTAATTTAAACAAGGGCTGTGAGAGAATTTCATATCTAGTATTAAAGAAAGGGGAAAAAAAAACAATTAAAAAAAGAAAATTTAAGAGGACTGACGCCGAGAAATGTAAGCACTGTTGCTGACTATGTCACAATCGTCAGATAAAAGGCACAACAGACCCAGAAAACACGGTTGTACCCCAATATGAGAGAAAAGTCAGAAAGGTGGGAAAACTGGTTTAGGAGTGGAAAGTTATGGTTACAGCTCCAGACAACTTCTAGAAACTAAAGAATAAAGTTTCATTATTAGTCTTGCGAGATTTGATTACCAAAGCAGAAAAATTCAAGATTCACTTGACCTAACAAACACTTCCTATCAAAGCCACCAGCCTGGTTACCTCTGCGAAGGCTTATCTGTTCATGCTCACCCACGGCCGGTGTGGGAGCAGTTCAGGAACGGTGAAGGTAGCATTGAATTTAGCATTAACTTCTACGCCTCATTTCCTAGCTTTTGCAGAGACCACTTTTCTGGATGAGAGGTTGTAAGAGGGCCCCCCCCCCCTTTTTAAATGATTTCTAATAGGTATTTTTATTAATACATTTGTTGGTAATTGCAACCAATTTGCAGTGTACAGCTGCGTAGTTAAATCTTGCCATTTAAACCAGGCAGACAGTTTCCTAACTGAATAACTCAGTTTTTGCAATATATGCTGGTGGAAACGGAGCCCGTTGCCCAGCTCCGGTTGACCCTCTGCACTGTTCCAGGGTGGTAAGAAGGGAACTTTTATAGAATACGATTCTGTATTTATCCATGGCAAACTCAATAGCTGTACTTACTGGAAGACAGACACTGCTGAGTTCAAGAAAGTCAGCATCTAAAAATGAATGAGAAGACAACTAAACAGCAGAGGGGAAACTAAAACACAGGGCAGGGGATATCAAAGGGCCATACACCAGTGTAAGTGAAGATGCACATTTACAGCCCAGAAAACACAGGGTTCACAGGTACCTGCCCTAGATGTACTTAAAATCTTCACATCCAAGCGCAGCTCCAGATGCTAAAAAGCAAAACTGCCTTTAGTAATAAAAAACACAAGCCACAGGGCAAGAATTTAGGTTTAAATCTAGACACTAACTACCCCAAATATCTGAGGGAGATACATCTGTAATCTAGATCACATCCATTTATAGATGCGAGACAGAAATGCTCTATGGAAGAGGCTGATTCATCTAAATAGACTAGCGGACTTGTGTTTTAAGCTTTTCTGAGATGATTCTATTCTCCTTCACATGGGTATTATTTTATTACAAGCTTTCTTGAAAAAATTGTTTCATTTCAGACAAAATGAACTAAAAAGGCAACAACTTTTCATGTCAAATCCATGATGCTCACTGCAGCCAGAATTAGCTGTGGTATTCAAGCATCTATTGCCAAACCTCCGTGGAGCAATATCTTACCTTGTTCCTCCGAGCCTCCCCAGTAGTTGCGTGAAATGCTGTATGCAGAAATAAGAGAGAGACTGATAAGATGTATGCAGCAAGCAAAAAGATTTCTAACAACCAATAACCACCATTTTTTCCCAATTTCAAACAGGGAATTCTTCAAATTTTAAATTTAGGCTTAATTTTACAAGGGAATACGCTTGATAAAAAGCCCAGACTATCTGAGCAGTGGGTGTTTGCATTTGGCCAGGGCAAGATTTTTTTCCCATAAGCGTTGTACACAGCGATATTTTAGAATCCCAAAGGAAAAAAACAGCCTTTCTCCCGTTCACAGGTATCAACTTCTCCATTACTCCTGCTTTAGGCATGGCAAATATTCAGTAAGAGGGCCAAAGAAGCATTTAATCTAAAGAGATTGAGATAAGGAACTGTCACTCAGCCCAGCACTGACACAGGTCTCCACGCCAAGGGCTGCTCAGCGCTGCCACATTGGTATCGCCTTCTCAGTGGCGTTTTGTATCACAAATTACTGTCCGCGTTTGGGTATTTAACTTGTCAGGGTTACATCAGAGCAAACTGATCATCCAAATTCAGGCTTACTAACTAACTTTCAAATACCACTACCAAAAAATCCTTATAGATGTTTTTGTCCCCAAAATAAAAGCACCCAGTGCTGCTGCCGTCTTCGTCATCCTTTCCTTTGGATTCTGATTTTGTGGCTCACGGAGCCTCCAATTTCAACAGCTAAACTGAAAACATACGTACCTTAAAAACAACGTTCCTCTTGCTACGTAACACTTTGTTAATAACAAAATTAATTTTATACTTAATATTCCAAATCCCTTTGAAGCCTTAAACAGAAAACATCCAGGAATTGGTCCATTGCCCAGGGAACTTCTGCTGCTGCCACAATAAATGCATGCGTATGTTTTAGAGCATTAGGGTAGTAAAGGAAGAACTCTTAGTCAATTATAAACGGAAGAGGACTTGTACTGGCAAAATACAACAGTCATAGCTAAAAACCAGGCAGGATACCAAGCTGAAGATTCAGCTTTTTCAGTGACTTCTCCAGCCCTTGCAGGAGGTTAGGCTGAGCTACCAGAGCTGGAAGTCATTCCTTTCAGTAGCTCATTTACCCCAACGTCAAGACCAAGTCCCATATCTCCTCCTTATCTGCTCAAACACTGACTTAGGCCGTAGACATGTTCCTACAAGGACTCCCAGAAGGTTCCTATTACCCCTTCTGGCTCTAAGCCTGCACCACTGCTTTTCTGTTAGGCATGATGCATCTATACTGAGCTAGAGACAAACAATTTTCCGCTTACACGCTGGCAAGTGACATTTTGATTCAGCTTCCTGAGACAGGAAAAAACTCTCAAATACCGACCTCGCCTTCGGAGCCTGATCCAAACACAAACAACAGTTGAAGATGATAGATTTCAAGTGCACCAAAAGCTATTTAGGAAAGACAATTCAGCCTACAATTTACCGTCATAAGCTCCAATGATTCTTAAAAGCTGTTTTAGCACTGAGTGATGGCTGACAAAGAATCGTAAAGGAATAATTGCTAACCATGCAGGCTCCTAAAAAGAGATTGCATTAGCGTCCCCATTAATGAAACAGCAAAGTATCTTCTTGTAAACAGACTTTAAAATAACTTTAACTACTCTTAAAGCTTTAGGAGATGTATTTAGGAAACATTTGTTTCTTTAACCCAAAACCACTCTGTCCAGAGGGAAATGATTCTGAATTGTGCTTTCAGACAGGTGGGCACAGATAGATGGCTTTGACTGCAAACTACATCACTGGCTGCTTTCCTTTGAGTTTTGGGGTTGGTTTTTTTTTCCCTTTTTCTTTCTCAATGAGATTGTAGCGCTGCTGCTACACTATAAACATTCATTTGCACCAAACAAAGTGATGAAAAGAAGTCACGATACCCCGCATCAGAACACAATTTGCTCTAAGGTTCGCACCTCAAGCAGTAAATAAAAGATGCTGTTTGGGCTGAGCCCTAGAAAATGTTATCAGAGGCGTTCCCCCGAATAGCAACCGTGGCTCTTCATTGAGATGCAGGTAGCGCTTCGATACCAAAGACTGCAGTGCATCATTAAAGTACTGTGAAGACAAACAACACTCATGCTGCATACCAAGTGGTATTACATTTAACTGAATCATTTTAGTATGAATGCATCCAGGTCTGCCACTGTGAGCCACTTGTGTAAAACGTGCTGGCAGAAATGGATCTGCACTAATTACGTTTCATGCATATTTCAGAATTAACCTCAGGGATACGGAAAGGTGGCAATAAAGAGGAATTTTATAACCAGGCCCCTTCGGAATTGGCAGCCACATGAAGACTAGCTTTCCTCAGAGATAACCCTAGAACATCTCAGATGAGGAGGTTTATTTCCATTACAGTCGTTTCACTGAGGCACAGGACACATGAAGATTTTGTATCTCTTTGAAACACCGAACCTTTATCAGAAACTAAACCGCTTTCAAATATGAAAGGCGGGAGCACTTCAGCTAGCGTGCCAGTTCCACTAAAATTTAGGAGAAGCAGACTACTCATATTTCTCTCCAGGGAGCGTCACAAAACATCACAATTAGGCGACATCAGTAGGAGATAATTTCCTCTCCAAAGTAAAGGGTGGTTTCTTTGCATCCCTCCGAACTTTTGGAAATCTATTCTAAGGACACACTTTCAAGTTTTTTTTTTATCAGGGAAATGCAGAAAGGTCGTTTTGCCTTTTTCCTTTACCTGCTTCAAGACCGAATTGCTCAGACACGACTAACAGCTTCCTCACCGCCTCTGACCCTTCTACTAGTTTCCTGCTCCATTTCCAGTATCATCAGTTCATTATTAAATAAGATAAAGGGGCACCTCTAAGCTTCTTTAAAATAGAGAGAAGAATGGGATTTTAGATCTCTGGGAACAAGCCAGCAATCTTCTGGATGCACAGCTGATGTCGAATGCCCCAGATCCTCAACACCTGTGAACATAATAGAGAAATCACCAATTATCTCCAGTTTTCTCTTCAGAATGGGATTCAGCAACGAATAGCTCACCCTGCAGAAGGTCTGCCTCGCTTATTATTTTCCTCATTTGCCACTAAACGCATTTTGGTTTGCTTTATAAAGAGTTGTCAACCACCATTTTCCATTATTATTTGTTTTGTATCAATAGCCAGGGCCCCGTCGTACTATTATTCACTGCATGAATACACAGTATATTCCACTGATAGCCTGTTCCTACTCTGGCATGTTATATTTTGTGGCTTTCATACTCCTTTACAAAAGATTTTGCATTTGTTGAGCTTCAGAGAGTTTGTGACCTGCGGTACGGGTGGTGGTGAGACCTAAACCAAAACAGCCGGCGCAGAGGTGCCTGCAGTTGCAGGGGAATCAGCTCGGTGATCCTCGTTAGCCCTTCTGGTCATCTATTCTTAAGACACAGTCTTTGTCTAGACAGGCTTACCTACTGCATGTTCAAAAGGTGGGGGGAAAAGAAAAAAGAGCAAACAGGTGATTTAGCCAAGGTCACAAAGCAGATAAAGAGCACGGTTTGCGATCAGTCCTGTTTCTGATCTCAGCACAATGTCTCAGCTAATGAATCACGCTCATTGTCTTCTCCACAGTTCGCGCCTTTCTCATTTGATGTGTCTGCATTGAAACCTATTTGTTTTATAATCAGGCAAAGGAGAGGAAGCAAAGCCGTTACGCCTAAAATCCCTTGTTCTTGCACACAGAATGAAATTAGAGTTATTAGAGAAAAGTTGAAGCACCAGCACTGGCAGACCTACATTTCGCAAGGGTCTCCAAAGACCTGGAAATGTTATACGCGAGCTCTGCTGCCACTAAGGCCGGTTGGGAAGCGACACGGTAAAAATCTCCCCCGGAATCATACAGGGGCTGATGCGAGGGACCAGCGGCTGAGACAGAAATATCATGGTCTGTTGTGCACATAAATGAACAGGCAATTTCTAAACCAATATTTACTTGGGATGTTGTAAAGGGCTTTTAATAAGTCTCTGGCAGTAACTGCTACAGATCATCGGAAATTGCCTGTTCTGCAGGAACGACGGGGGGGCCATTCTTTGTGGCATTCCTGAAAACACACAGCTGCAAGATACCAATAACTAAATGCAGACAAGTAGTTGTCGTGCAGGCTCCTTCAAACAGGGGTTTTCCCATGCATTTGCCCTATATCCCTTTCTGCGAGAGGCCATCCAGAACAGGCAGAGATTTTACTTAATGGACTGTCCCATTTCTCAGAAAATGAATGGATGACATCCTTAATATATTATCTTAAAATCTAAACATTTATTATAATGGTAATCCTACATAATGCTTTTTTCTTTTAATTCCATCTTCAGTTACCTGAAATTTCACCAAACTTATTTTCCAAAGTGAACCTTCTCTTTTTGCAAGCTGATTTGTCTCTTTAAATCACAGCCACCATTGAACTGATGCGGTAATTCACTCTGATGGGTAACATGCATACAGGTAAAAATTATTGGTACAACACACAATCATAGCCACCATAATAAATCACGGTAAATTAGTAGACTGAATTCATTTTTGAAGTTTTTAACATAATAATTGAGATGAGTTGAGAGTAGAGAACAAGAACATAAACTCCTTGGGCAATACTGAAACACGTAGTTGTAAATGAGACTCACTGTCTCACCACACCAGCACCAGTATATTAACAACACTGGTTGCACTTGAAATGAACGCATTTAATGAAGAACTATATGCAACTACGAAAAAAAATAATTCAAGAAATTGATCCATACAGAACTAGGCATGTAATTAAGAAAGATATTAAACTTCATCTGCAGGCTGATACCAAGACCATTAAAGAAGCTCTCCACATTACAATGAATTGCATTTAGCTTGAATAAGTCCCAGAGATGCTGGATCCTGCAGGGTCCCAAGAGCTCATGCTTCAATTCCAGACTGTCCACATGCTTAAGTGTGTTTCTGGAGACCTGCCAGGGTTCTTAGCACAGATTAGATATGACTCTACAGAGAGCAAGGACACGTACTTGACAACTGTTGCGCTGGATAACGTTAATCCTGCAAGGTATTGAGTGGCATCAACCTTTACGGGCTCGAAGTTGTAGGAGATCCATTGGTTCAGAATGGACCAAGAAATGAATCCGCTGTGGTGAAAGACACTGCACCGCTATGTGGTATATATGGCTTATATAGATAGGATCCCTATACAAAGGGTGAATGCTGGCAACTGACTTGGGAACCGTACTTCTAAACCATTGCTCTTTCTTTCTAAACACAGTTCTGAAGTGCTTCCTCATAAATGACCTCAATTTTGCCCATGCTTTTGGGCTGGTTACTCCTCACTCAGCAAAGCAAACCTGGTATCTAACCTTTACAATGTACACTAATTCTTGTTCCACGAACACACAGTTCCTCTACAGCATGATGGGATCAAAACGCATAACTACCTGAGAAATCCCCATGTTGTTTTTTCTAGTTAAAACCCAAATGCATTTTTAATTTTTGCTCTGCAGTCCGTACGGAAAGACAAATGAGGAAGTTTAAAAGCCTGACTGTCGCTCGAGGACGTGAATCTGCAAGGTTGCAAGTGGCATTTATGAGAAGTCGTGTTTCACCAGCTTGGTAATTTGCAGTTTGTAACAAAGACATAAACTCGTTTCTGAGTAAATTGTGTTGTAAGTCATGCTCCTCAGAGAACGTCTGACTAAAAGGTGATGTTAAAGTAATTTCCATAACATCAAACTACGCGAAAAATTAAAAACTTCATAGAGGAGAAAACTGGGGAAAAGGAGCAGGCTGAGATGGAACGAATTTCTTTACGGCAGTGCTCAAAAAGGGGAAAACTCAGATATTGCTCTGAAAACTGCAATGCTAAGTCTGTTTTGAAAAGCACAGCATTTGATTTTCAGCAGTTTGACGATGTCTTACTCCATTCTTAGCAATTGTTTTTCAGGAGTGTCCAAATCCTCAGCAAAACGCTCTCCAGGGAGCAGAGCGCTGGCAGGGACACACCAGCACAGCTGCCGGCGTCTGGGAGTTTCATTGCCCAGGGATCCAGCCCCTAAGAGGAAAAACAATTCTCACATCCTAAGTAAAGGATTAAATCTGCATGCACTCCAGCAATCCTAACTGCTCACTGCAATAACGTGACGTTCTGAGGGGAAAGATCATTTGATCATCCCAGAAAAATAAAAAATTGCAGCTCTCCATTAAGAGGAACTAGCTGCTCATTCGAACAAGGAAACTGGAGCAGTGAAGAAAATAACGTGTACCTGCCAAAGACAGACCTAACTTGAGGAGGGGGAAAAAAAAGAAAAAGGTTCTGTCAACATTGAAATTTCAAATCAGGACATTTATCAAGGTAGGTGCACCAACTGCAGCACGGAGATCCCATCTTATTAACAGTCCCTATCTGGCAGGGCTTTACATTTTAGCATCACCGCTGTGGCTATTTTCCTTAATGAGACAGAAGGGGGGTTTCTCATGAGAGACTGAAAGACCTAAGTGCGTACAACTGGGGTATGTGACAAATAAGGGGGTGACAAAGTGTGAGAGTCACTAAAGGTAGCCAACGTAAATAGAAAAAAAACACCGTTTAGCGTAGCACAATGATTATGAATGCGAGGAATGGTATGCAGCTAGGATGAGGGTAATTTATCCTGAATATTAGAAAAAGCTCTAACAGTGAGACTGAATTCATGTTCTGTGCTGTCAAGGGAATGGACTAAATGACATGAGAGGGTTGTTTTTTTTTTTTCTTCCTGTAATTTCTATCATCTTATGATTCAGTGATATATTTCCTTCCCGCATTTCATTCAGGTCATGCATAGGTACAGTACTAGAACAAACCTCTTCAGCCGGTGGGTCGAAACCTGTGATGCTGCGAGCAATATATTATAAAGTCTTTCCAGACATTTAATAATCTCTCACTCAAACGAAGCAATATCAACTGGAAATTTTCTTGTTGTTTGATAGTTTGTATTTTCTTCTTACTGTTCCCACTGGACAGCTGTACTAAAACTAGCTGCCCTAACGATAATTGCATACCTAAATCATTCAAGGCCAATTTATATATGTTCTTGTGCCGGTACTGTTCTTTCACCTGACTACATTTTTTCCACACCCTTTATTACCCTACAATGCATATGAATGCCATCACAACCTCCCTCAGCCTGCAAAGACTTACCGAAAAACTCTGGGTTTACAAAAACTCAATCTCCGCAAAAGATTATAATGAGAAGAACGAGGACTCTGCCTACTCACTTACTCAACGACATATTTTTCATTTGAAACTGAATTAAAATTCATTATAGGATTTTTATCAAAATATAATTATGGCGTTATGCTTAAAGTGCTAATGAGTGTCCAAACATTAGTATCTCCAAATGCTAGAACGACTTCATGCTGATCATAAGCTTTGTATCAAAGCTGGTACGTAGCAGCGCTCCTGTACAAGCACGGCAGTACAGTCTGTACCGAGAAAAGTTCTTGCCAGAATTTGAGTTACAGAAGCAAATCTGTTTACTTGCAAAACCGACAGCTATAGAAGATCCACCACAAAGAAAAAAAATAATGCAATCAATAACTTACATATCGCTCTAACAAAATGGATTACACGGAAGCTTCCATGAATCAGTTACTGGTTATTGTTGCTACCCAGTAGTAGCAGCACGTTTGATTGCTACAGGCATCTGCTCTAATCTCTTCTCAGTTGACCCCTTTCACCCCAGAGACTCTAAAAGGGCAAGAAAATAACTACGGTATGTCTTCTGTTGCTCACAAATCCAGAATTGTATTTACCAAGGTGCCAAGGCAGCTTTATTCGGAGTTGTATCCATGCCACCAGTTCTTAAAGATCCCAAAATAGCTTGATTGTTACCATCTTTAAAATAACCCATCCGTAGTTGCTAATTATCAGCACAAAACACATTCAAATTATAATTCCTGTCAGCCTTGTCTTTAAATATATAGAGCTCTGAGGTTGCTTCAGAAGGCCAGTCCTGATCTCACCAAAAATACTGAAAGCTGTGCCAACATGCAATAATGACGCATTAAGATCATTATTTGAAAAAAGAAGAGGCACATACGTATTTTGAACTTTAGACAGAATTGATAGTTTTAGAGACGTACCTGACATTCAGGGATGAGTTTATTCCACTGTAAGGGATGAAGCATATATGCCACCACTTGCCATAATCTACAACTGTAATGACAAGAGTGAATTTCATACATTCTGTTTAGCTCAAAAAAGATAATTCCAATACTTTTCAATTCCCTGGGGAATATACAGTAGTACTGCGTACTGTACAATAGTACAGTTCTCTGTGGGCCAGTCACTCTGATGAAACTCCGAAAGGTGTAAATTAATTCCAGTTCTAATGGGGAGCGGGGGGGGTGGGGGTTGGGTTTGAGCTTTGGACACCTGAGACCACAAACTTATTTCAGATGATCTATTGAATAGCTGTCAGCTGGTAACGATTTTTGGTTTCTGGGCTCAACCTGATCTGGTGAACTTGGCTGGAAGGTCCTGTATCTTATTAGTAATCTCCTAAGCAATTATCCTACAGCACACATTTTTACCTCGATTTCTTCAGTTGTCCTTTACTAGCAAGAAGTATGGACTTATTTTGGGCAGGGGATGAGGGGAGAGCAGTGGAGAATTAAGTCAGGAATACAACGCCATCTCTTCACGACAAAATTCCTGTCTATCCTAGTAAATACTGACTCTTTCATTTTTATGTTAAATAAAAACATGAGAAATAAAGTGAAATTCAGCTTCATAATACTTGTGTATCACAACTAATTCTTGTATCAATTCTGTTAATATTTTCTTATTGCTATTCCTGCTGGTCTATATTTTACATTATCATGAGAGTCTCAACTGCAAATGATATATTTGAAGAATAACTTACTTCACTCATGAGAATGAGGATCTCTGCTTTATGAAATGTAAATATACCTTGATTTTCTAAGGTGCTAAGCAATCCACACTAAATGCTTTGCCAGCGGGACAGTAAGAGCAGAGACAGAATAACTCACATTGTGTCTTGGTGGCTGAAAGCTGAAGTCAAAAGGAAACAAAACAAAATCATGTTTCTCATCACGATGTATAAAAAGTCTTTAATCCAAATCATGAGTTTTCTCCTACTAGAAATGTTTTAATTAAGACTTTTAAAAAAATAAATCAACAACTAAAAATTAAATTTCTAAATGTAACATTTTTTTAAAAAGGGTAAAACTTTCTTTTGCAAGTGTTGAGCTAATAATCTTGATTTATTGTTGTTTAAATAACATTCCCCCCATTTACACTTTTATTTTGCTAATTAAATATAAAGCTTGATCCATTTTTACAGCTAGTTTCAAGCAGTCCAAAGTGGCACTTCTTATTCCAAACTACTTTTGTGGTCGAAGAAGCTCACCTAGCTTTACACGAGAATGGAGCTTCAGTACATCTATTCAATATATCACCACACGCTCCAGGTCACAACCCCCTTCCAAGCAATTTACAATTTATCAGACCTCTATAGAACGATAAAGGGAATTGCTGTTTTCTTATGCCCCTGTAGTACAGCAGATACAGATACACAATGAGTTTACACTATCCAGGTGCTTAAGCATTTACTCCAAGAGGACCACCAGCACTATCTCTAGCTGGCTGCAGCCAAATTATTCACTTGCAAAGTAAGAAAAGTCCAAACATTCCCCCTGCCACATACATGCGCACCAAAAATAAATAAAAAAGCCTGTAGGGAAGAAGTGAATTCCTGGCTCTGACCAGTGACCAGCAAAAACATGTGATGGGTATAATGCAAATATTTGCGTGTAAAGCAGTCACCCAATAGCCTGTAACCCTCTTCCCTTAGGTATAGACAAGCCTCAGGTATTTATAGACTTCATCTCATTTCCTGTCCCCAGAAACTCTCCCGCTCAGTTATACAATTTCTTCCAAGAACTCAAAATGCACCTTAAGGCCTTTTAGGTTCTTTTTCCTTATAAGGAGTTTGGAAGAACACACAACTTCTTCCCAAAATAAGGAGGAGACCCCAATTTTAGTGGCTAGCACGACTGTAGTCATCATACGGTCATAATAATTCAATCATACAATCATGTCAGCTTGTAGCTGAAGCAATTCTCTTTTTATCTTTCCCAAATATTTAAATAGGTATTCATAATCTCTCTTCTGACCTTGATTAGATTTTGAACAAGCCAAACCCTTAATCTCTTCACAAAAAGATTAATCGAGTCCCTTGATCTTCTTAACTGCACTTCCTTGGTTCCGTTTCCACTCAAGGCAATCTTTCCGAATGGTGGTAACCAGAACCATACATGCACTTTTCCAACTCATCTCACCATTGTCCATTATAATTATAAAATACTTCCCTGACTCTAAAAGCATTGGGGATGCTTCACCTATTCTGCTTCAGGAGAATAGTCATGGGATGCTTTCTCCTGGCGCTCACACTGGTGACCACAATCATTCTTCAATCAAGATCCACCCCATAGATGTTCTGTATGTGACCAGTGTGCCTAGACTCACTGAGATAGAAAGAAAAATCTGCCTCTTTTCCAGCACAGGACTCCCAAAATGTCATCTTCAAGGCCAGGTGGTCAGGCTGCTTAGAAGTGTCACTCTGTAGTAAAGAGAAAAAAAATAGTAATTGTTAGTTCCTACATGCATACTACATCAACAAAGTATTAGGGCAATGATTTCCCCATATGTGCACCAGAGTTTCATTTCTTATTTTTAATAGACACAGTATTTAAGCCTTGATTGGCCCAAACCAAACGACTTGGCATATTGTAAGCACATATTTAACCACAAAGATGTTATGTTAAAATGTGACAAAACCTCTTCCGAGCTGGGTCTGTAGGTCTAACCTACAAGGGTGCCTAATGTAAAAACATTTTCTTCTGTCCCTTGTGACACCACCATCTCCCTCTCGCTTTCCTCTTTTTTCATTCCACACGTCTTTAGTCAACTTGTCTCAATTACAAAATGTAATTTTTAAATTAAATATTTAAATGAATTTGTACAGCAGAATTGCTGCTATCTCCTGCGAATAGCCTCTGAAGCAAAAGATTAGAAATATTGTTTTAACACAGCCGATTTGCCCTGCTCTCCACTGTTTTCACCCGAGTATCAGCACGCAATGCTGACCAAGGGTTAGGAGGAGGTAGAATGTATGACCAGGCCAGAGCCTGAAGTCAAAGGTCAGCCTGTTCCCCACCACCTTACATCAAACGATTTTATTTTTATTTTTTTTAATGTGATACTGCAAATTATATTACCTTTGTGTGATTTTTTTTTTTTTTTTCTGTGACATTCTGTTCTTACAGTCTTTGTCACTGAACTCAAAGAACAGGTCTTTTTCCCCTTACAGAGGCAGGTTGGACTATAAAGAAGCAATGTAATTCGATAGTTGGGACAAAAGGCTGGGGAAAAGGAAACCTTATTTCTCCTTATATTATACCAGAGATCTTTGGCAAAACTCTTTCCTTTTCTATTCTGTGAGTCATACTGTTTTGAACTCCGAGCTCTTTCACCCTTAATTTGTCTTGTATCTCTGCACAAAATGAAATGTAACAAGACCCCACTCTGACCTGACAACTCTCAGTATTACAATACAATAAATAACGCTTGTATTTCTGAAATACGTTTGAAATAGAGACCACCTAGGAATAATTTTTCATAAAGATTAAGAGCTCCTACTCTATTCTTGAAATAGAAAAGATGCTAAATAAGATATTGTCTTCAAGCTCTTGATCTTTAGAAAAAAGATGAAGCTCAGAAATTTTAACTATGACATAAATAAAACCTATTTAAGCATATAGGGAAGGTGGATAAGACCCTTATTTTGGTTCCCATTCCTCTTCGGCAAAAGGGAGCTAGCACGTTACACAGCAGCCCCAGCAGCCTTGCTTCTGGAATGGAGCAGACATCTCAACCAGCACTGCCCCCGAGGAAGATGGGTGTTAGGTACTTACTGATGCCAGCGCTGGACGGCAGGAGAGGCAGGGCACACGGGCAGTAGCAGTACCTGTCTGCAAGACGTCCAAATAACGTCATGGCCCACAGAGCATCACAGAGCTGCAGGGAACTGTAGATGAGTCCCACCTGGCACCTCTGCAGGTGGAGGAACAAGCCAGGTAAGATACCTTCGCATTTTCCTACTGCAGGAAGAAAACATGCAGTAGACATTTTAATGAAATGGTAAAGATTTTCACCTTCCACACAACCATTTTCTACAAACTATGACTATTCTCCCCCAGTATCTGTTTCTCTGATTTTCTCCTGGCAATATAATCCATGCAGAAAATTATCTGAGCTCTTTAGCTGGAAGATATCGACTTATTTACTTTATCTCAATTCTAAAATATTTAGAGGATACCATCTAGCTTCTGAATGTAAGTGATTTGCCTTTACTCACATTAAAGTGTTTCTCATTCTAAAGACTACGCAGCACTCTAAATTTGACAGACTCATTGGCTTGCAAATCTTTCCTTTATGCTTGGGAAATTTTATTGTTATTACAGTAACATAGCTGAAATCAGGGCCCCATTGTGTGTGCTCCTTAAATAATGAACAGAGAACTGAGGCAGGGAGAAATTAAACACGTTGATCGGGGTCAGACAAAGGTTGGGATCGCGGGAACCACAGCCGCCCTTTGAGACAAGGCCACCCTTGTTCTCTGCCAGTCTTTGCTCTGGTGTCAAAACTGCACGGAAACGAGTGAGAAAACAACTGATCCACTGCTTTTAAGAAAAAGCCATAATGGCTTATGCCAGCCATACAGCAGGAACAGGAGAAAAATGAGACAAATGCATGCACAAGTCCAGTACAGACTAGAACACATCCCTGTTCTTCCAGGCTCTGGCCCAGCTATTACTTTACCACCCCAGAACAGGTACGAATTTAAGCTGCCCACTAGGTCGAAGGGATGCTGGCTGGCAAATCACAGCAGCCATTTCCAGTTGTCACATGCAACGTAATAGCTGACCTCATGTATTTAAAATGGGAAATAAATCTTGTGGTGCCACAAATTTGCTGGCAGTGTCAAGAAAGGTGTTTGATTTTTGTCATTGGGGAGAGTTAGGAACGGGGACTAGGTATTTAGTGGCTGGTTAAAAGATATTAAAGGGGTTTTATATTTATTTTAAAAATGCTACAGTGATGGCACTGAAAACTGTAGCACAAAGGAGGGATTTTTCACAATAAGTGAACTGGCCCTCTAACAGTGATCCATGGGAAAAGGAAACTGAATTCTCTCTGTACCTGAAAATAATACTGGGTTTGATCTTCCTTTTCAACTTAGAGTTACCTATTGAGTGATGTTCTACACACTGGGAAGAAGTTGATATACTTTGAATATACAGTTGTACAGTGTTTGCAAAACAAAGATAGAGCTTTTTTAACTACAGGCGCACCAAAACTGCATTTAAGCTGGGTTGTGAGGAAACAACAGCAGGAGCTACAGTCATGCTAAAGCCAGTGCAGGTTTCCCTACACACCAACGCTTCCCTACAGAAACAGGCTTCCAACTCTACCATGCCTGGAAATCTTTTAATACCGACAAAGGCAGCTCTCAGGAATAATGTTCCAGTGTCACACATTTTCTAAGGAAAGTTTCAATCTTATTTTAATAGTTACGGAATTTCAAACTGTGTCTTCCTAGTTTACAAGTTCCATCCTGATAGCATGAATTTGTTTGTCCAACTTCGAGTTCTTTTGCTGAGATGGATCAGCAGAAAAGCAGTCTTTGACTGCAGAGACTAAAAGACTGAGAATTTTAGGCATATCATCTGTGAGAGATATAGATTGTGTGTTGGATTTCTGACTCTAGTAGCTGAGGATGAAATGCAACATTATCTCTGGTTTCTGTTGCCAATTCCGCTACAAAAATCCGAGATAGGCAGCAGCTCTTGCAACTTCTTTGCGTCATAGGAAGGAGAGATCATTTCAGCAAAGCAGAGACAGTCTTGCAGTTGATCCTAAACGTAACCACCCAAAACATGTAAACTCCACACATATTAAATTATACTAGTACACTATAGTCTACAATGTGTACACTGAATAGTTAGACTACACCAACAGTATAGTAAAAGGCAATTAGAAGAGAAGCAATGTCATCCCAACAACCAGTAAGCACATACACATATACAGTATATTTAACCAAAAATGGTTTTGGTGAGTTACCACACGTTCACGACTTCAGATCAAAACATCTTTAGATATTATTTAAAGGTTTAACTAACTTGAAATCATCATCCTCTGACCCCCTCCCAAAAAAAACCCACAAGACTAACATTCACCACTTCAGATAATTTTCAGATGTCAAGAAAACAGATGTAAAGGCCATGTTTCTCGTTCATTTCTACCATACTGTTCTCCTCCAAATAGCGTTTTGGAAATATAGAGGCGATGAGAAGTTTTGCCTGCAAGGCACACAAGTAACAGAAGGTACAGGTTTTGGATTAGCTTTAAAGAAGGCAGAAAACCCACAAAGCTGCCAACTCCCAAAATTTAGTTCCAGGTACCCAATTTGGAGAGACCGACTATCTGTTGATGAACAGAAGCGACATCAGTTTGCAGCTGGACCGTTCCTCTAGTAAAATCTATTTACTTTAGGCATTTTTGATGATGAACTTTTCCATTTGTTCCTAAAGTTAGGCTCAAAGGACAGCGACTAATAGCTTGGAGAAGAACTGAAATTGGAGCTTGCGGTCTGAACACACAAAACGAAGCCCAGTGACTACCGCTACGAAAATAAATGGCAGTGTGTAGGTGTACCTTGTACAAATGAACTCCATCCATTTTAAGCAGCCTCAAAGGCTACAGAGGCAGAAGAGTCTGGAAACAAATAAAAAGTCTGTGCTGAAAGTTTTGTCCCTGAGCTGAGGCTGTTGCCTTGCACAGAATGGCTCCAGGCAGAGCAGGGACTCAAGTGCCCTCAACCCTAGACCCAGAGACCAGAGGTGGTTGCCCCAAACCCAAGAGCTACACCGAGAGACACATTTGTGGCCTCAAGAAAGAATGATTTTTCTACCAAAATCATTAAACAGTCATGAAGGTTCGCACCTGATTCTTTTTACATTTTAGAATTGCAATATACATAACGTGGAGGAAGATGCGGAAGCCGTTCATTAAGTGTTTCAAGAGCTGGGTATATAATGCAACATCAGCTGATATTTTGGGGGCTGTTGGTTTCCTCCTCCAGTAAAGGCAGCATGAGAACACCGAGCATGTCCCGCTGGGCTCAGCGTCCTTGCAGATGCAGCACTGGTACAAGGTTACACATCACACCTGACACCTCAGTAAATGAGAATTGGCCAAATGGCAGGTTTGATCTCTAATTATTCCAGTGCATCAGCCTTGCTGTTTTAATTTGTGTCTAACAGACATGATTACAACAGGGTTTTTTTTGCACCTCAGCTGTATTTTTCTTATGCATTACTCTGCTAATGCAAGTTGCTTCTGTATATTGGCAGAGAATTACAGAACCATTATTGCATGTTCATGAGAAAAAGCTGGAGACAGAAAGAGGTCAACAGGTTGAACTTCACTTACTTTGGCTTTGTCAGCAGTTGTTATTGCTTGCATTTCATGATATAAAGGTCTCTTCTTATGCTGGAAGGAAAAAAAAAAACAACACATACTTTACTTTTGTGTCTTGGTAATGTGGACATTTGTTTTCTCTTTGAAAAGAGCATTTCAGTTCTCATTCAGGTTTTTCTGACAGAAAATATCAACTTGCACATGGCTTTACTGTTAAATGTTTGCTTTGGTTTTGATATTTTAAACCATGTAAAAAAATGCAGATAAAACTCAGCTCCAGTTAGATTTTCCTTCATGCCTTAAACTTTGTAATTCTTAATCAGATAGAAATAGACAGGACCTTTTTCTCCCATTACCTGCAGCAACCATGGTTCTTTGTGAGGCTTCAGAGGAACTTGTGTTGAATTTGAGAAAACTCAGATAAGCAGCACAGCTCCCCCCATACTAGTGCTGGGTTAACCGGTCACAATCTGTCTACAGCTGTAGCGTCACATGCATGGGAATTTCACTTAGACACAGTTATTGTATAGGCCGTCTAGATTCAGAGAAAACTTACAGCTAGGACTGAGTTTTGCTTCTTAACCTTCATAGGCAATATTTATTATCCTTACTGCATTACATCCTTGATGGGAATTTCTGATCTCCCATTCCAAACCACTTAAGAAAATTCTGTTTGTCACTCATTAAACAGATGCAGAAAACCACACAAAATTATTAATACCACATGGCTATGCAAACAGCAGTGAAAAATGGTTACCACGTTTTCCTCGATAAGCAAGGCAAAATCCTTATAATTAACATTTTAATTAGAAAATTCACTTACCATGAAAGTGTCCTGCATTTTCTTAAAGGTTATAACTCAGTCTGCTTTCAGATTCCTCCACAGCGTTTTTCACTGTGGCTCTATCAGAGATCAGATACCCAGCAGCAAAATGGGAGTTTAAGTGAATTATACTTGTAGCTCATACTTGATTCTCTTTATTTTAAAACTTCAGGCACTCAGGCTTCTATTTCACCCATCACTTGTCCTTGGAGAATAATGCAGCTTTGGGGAAAAATGCAATTACCTACTGTGAAAAGTCTAGTAGTCACAATTATGAAATAGTAAAACGTCAAAGGCATATCTAATTTAGATATAGGGTTTTAAACTTTTTAGCTTAGTGAAATACTACAAAACATTCTCTAAAATCATTATACCCATCAGGTACAATGATCCCTTTGACTGTGATACCAAATGGAGATTCACAAACATTTACACAGCGTATCTGAATGTGCACTAGAAATCAGCAATTGAGAAATCTGTTTTGGTTACCTTGGCACCAATAATGGAATTACATCGCTAAGAAACACATTTCCTTCTTGAACACAGTTCAAGACACAGTTCTTGAACACAGTTAGTAAGTAGAACACTTCTGTCTCTAGGGGGAGAACACTCACAAGGCTCAGTCTTTTGCTTCCCTTCCTCTTGGTGCTCACAAGCGTCCTAGTCCCTGACCACCCCTACAAAAACAACCCAACTTCCCTCCACGGCCGCCTTGGGTTACTGCTAAAA
>VYZM01001237.1:50832-63485 GCA_013398915.1 Dromas ardeola | reverse complement strand
AAAAAAAAAAAAAAAAGGGAAGCAGCTATGAATCTTTAATAGCAAGAAATAAATCCCAGAGGAATACCAATAGGAAAGTCTAACCAAAAACAAACTTTGAACTGGAATTTTCTGACCGAACTAATCTTTAGCCAACAACGCACATTTTCTGGAACGACTCCCAAAATTGCAAAGTCTCGCTGCATGATGTGCTGCCAGGTAAAAGTCCTACTGATCTTAACACAGTTTGACCTGTGATAAGAAGCACTGCAAGGTGGCAGAAAAGGGGAAGAGATTAAACCTTTTGTCCTATAATTGCACACTCTGATAGTGTCCAGGTATCGTTATCACATCGCACACACACATTGCTCTGTGTGTGTGTGTGCAATGCAGGCACGAACAAACCTCAAACGTTGCTGAGCTGCACTCCTCATCCTTACAGTGGGTATTAAAAAAGGATCTTGCAAAAACTGTTGTGAAGAAAACATGCAGTGTATACTGAATTAGAGAAGAGAATCACACATGATCACCTAGGAATCAATCCTGGTATAAATGCCGAGTGAAGATCTTTTCTCCCCCGCACTGTGAGTCCTTGGCATGACCATGTGCTGCCTACAGACCCTGCAGCGTACACGTTCTGCTTCCTCAGCTGCCGCCTCTGGGTGAGGGCGAAGGAAGACTAGGTGCAAAATAAGAAGTTACAGAAAAAGATGCTTATGCCACCCAGCAAACAATTGCTATGCATTGTACCTAGCCAGAAGCATTTCGCATTGCCTCAGAAATCAAGCACTGTGTCACAAAATCATAACCAAGCTGTGAGGCAGGAGAGAGGGACAGAGAAGTTAAGAAGGGACATCACCTCCACAGCAATCTCTAGATGAGCCAAACCGTCCTCCTCCACCTTCGAGACAGCATCGCCAATGAATTTTGTTGCAAAATTCAAGCTTGCATTACAAGACAAATTGTTTTGTCTCAGCCTCGAAGGTGCACATTTAGAGAGGAGATACTAGGCAATGCTTTTTGAAGAGGACTGAAAACGTGGGATTGTGTATCTTTAAGAAGCAAAGCCCAAGATGGTATACAATTAATCCCAAGACTAAGTGAAGAAGAGGGAAAAAGAACAATTGATTGTGGACAAGGTTAGCGAATTCTTCATCATAAATTAAATTTATGCAGCATATTAAACTTCAATATTTGAAGGTGGCTTTTTTTTCTTTCAGACTTCCGAAGTGACATCTAACAAGAGGAATGAGGACAAAGAAGTTGCCTTTAAAACAGAACTTGACAGATTTATGACCAACATTATATGGTACTTTTTAACTTCTGCAACAAGACACCAAACTTGATGACCCAGGAGCATTTTTTCAGTCCTATTTTGTAGCACTAAGGTTACTGCTAGGAAGTGGTTCTGTTCCTGAAGCGCATTTCCTACTAGTCTCTTTTGAAGGCAACATCTGCCCAGAATATGAGAAAAACCAGAACAGTGGAGTGAAAAACAACAAAATGAACAAATGGACTGAATCATTATGCAAAGCTAGAAGAGTTCCACACCTCACGAGCAGAAACTGCCCACAATACCTTTTTCAGAAGGCACTGGTTAGTCCTGCGGGAAGATGAGCCAGACTGAGCGTGGCAAAGCAATATTCTCGAGTAGAACAGCCAGTGGATACTCCAAAGGTAAATGATAAAATCACTGCTCTACCAAATCCAGTTATTAGTATTGCACACATTAGGTTATATTTGTGGCAAGCTTGTCTAGATAATCTTCTTTTCATTCCCTACCCAATTCAGAGAAGCATACACACTCTCTTGTAAAATACAGAGATGGGATAACACCTGCAGAATAAACAAGGCACGTCTCCCTTTGACATACAAAGATCCGAAAAGAACATTAAGACGGAACACTTCAGTCATAATTTAGATAAGATCATGTGAAAAGATAATGCTTAATCAAGACTGGTACACTACATCTTCCTGTCTGGATAAATAGAAGTTCTGGCACCAGAACACCGTGAAATTTCATACTTACCACTTTATGTCAACTCAAGATAAAGCTTATACCAAGCCGGGCACCTGGCACATCTTACAGACTTTTAAACAAAACTTTTTATCAGTATTAAAACAAGAAGCTTTTAACTAGGAATAAGTCAATCTAAGCTTTTCTTAATTTCTTTATAGGCTGAGAAAGATTAAAACAAGTGATTAAGACATTTCTTTGCTTCGTTGACAAATATACAAAGTTTTATTTTTTTTTTTATTAGAATTGTCTTCTGTATGTTAACATTATCATATCAGTTAAACCCACATTCACAGCAGGAATTTTCTAATAGCATTTTGCAACACTAACTGCTGTAGTAGAAATCCTTAAGAGAAACTTATCTTTAGCTACTCAGGTAACTTGAATAGTAAAGTGCAAAACCACAATAAGATTTGACAGACATATGCTCCAGATCATACTCGGTGGAAAATAAAGTTTGTTAAGATCACTAGATATGGGTTCACTGCACACAATAGAAGAGTGTGACCTGAAGACGTTAGTTTTCAAGTTTTCCCATTACCAGACATTGATTACAATGAATAATTTTCCATTACTTTTAAGGGTAACAAAATGAAATCACAATAAGGTTATAAATAAAACAAAACGTGTTGGCCAGACTACCAGAAGCTTAGCCCTATGCTCAGTACCTTTTACCCAATAAAGGTTTTAGGAAGAACTGAGGAACAGGAACAGTCCATTTCTTGACAGCCTCTTTGATTTTTATCTTCAAGGAATCAATTAGCAGGACATAACACAGCATCTTGTTTGGGACTCAAGTCAAATTTTTTCCTTTTTTTTTTTTTTTTTTACTACACCTGCAGACATAAACATGGTATCATTCAACTAATGATTGCCAACACGAGCTACTGTTCCTCTCAACCCAAGAAAATACAAAAATCTCAGAATTTTATTGGAATTAAGTCCAAATCACAAAGTATAACCTAAGCGTTCCTGTCTCTCCTTACAGCCACTGGTGCAGTCTCCCCAGGACCCAACACTATTTTCAAGACAAATGAAGTATCAGAAACTGTGGGTGCCTTTCCCTTTCTCCTACCTGACTAATTAGTTTTCATTAAGCCCTTTGGTGCTACAACTTAAGTTAACATCATCCGCAAGGAAGACTACTCAACCTTTTTACTTACAGAATTCAAAGATGCCAATTAAATATTGCTCTAATTTAGTCAGACTGCCTCCTTCGTAGCTGCTAACATTGTTTCTCTTCTAGCACTTTCCAAGAAGTGACAGTTTAGCATGCCAAGCTTTAATAAGTAACAAAAAGTTTTAACTATAAATTGTATGTGCATCCCTTTGTCGTGTTACTAAGCTCAATTTGCCTACTAAACACAAAACACCCCTGTCAAAACAGAAAACAGCCTGAACAGCAAGCTTTAAGGACCATGTCCTGTTTATAGCTTTATGTAACCAAGAAATCCACAACATACATTCCCAAGAACTCATTTTTACATAACATTTTCCTTCACATTGTTATATTTCACTACAGTCAGTGCTTTCATCAAGGAAACATCTCCATGCACAGATATACGGCAGAACATCCAGTGCTATTTTGGAGGGCTGTAGATATCATTTTCTCCTTTTAGATTGTTTAAGCCGATAGCCAAACTCGAAGACCCAGCTGTTGTACTCTGGATAAGGCACTTGCCCCAGATGGGCAATACGGCACCAGGCCAGTGTGCAAGAGAAGTCTGGCTGTACCTTTTCTCCATCATTTGTACCTAAACAAGGAATAGTTCTCTAGCAGTTGTGCTCTTTCAGTTTGAAGTGATCCTCCTGCAACAGCTTGTGCAGCTTTACAAACTGCTTCACACTTGCCCCTAAACTTACTAGTTATGGCCATGTAAATATTTTGAAGACTTTCAGAAGTTTATTCTATAACAATTCTATTCCAAAATGAACTCAAGGTGCACTTCAAAGGGGTATGCAAGATATTCATTACAACTTGTGAAATATTACCTTGAAATCACAATGATAAAATTTGAATCTGTCCATCAGCAGTTCTTAACCATCTACATAGACAAGTTTTGTCAATCGAGGTCTCGCATGATTTCAATCCCTGAAAAAAAAGTTGCCTTATTGGCATGCATAGTATAGACATCACTAGTGCTACCTGGAAGAGTTCTACCTTCTCTCCTCCTCCCTCCCAAAAGGGTACTTAATATTTTAAACTCACCCTTTGCTGCATAGTCGGCTGCGTATAGTTAAAGTAATTCTCTGCTCAAAACCTCAGAGTAGTCTAGGAGTAAAAACCTGTTAACTCAACACCAACAGAAGATTAAGGAAGAAGTGGGATTTAGTTTCTAGCAAAAACAAAAGCACACCTCACTTCTGGGGTTCTTTATTATTTTGCCAAACACATTTAAATAGAATTATACTAGTATTCTGGTCTAGTATTAGATCACAGCCAAAAATCTCAGCTTTAAGGAAAAACCCTCATTTTATACTGATCTGAACTGCCAGTAGGTTTAAGCACCCAAATAATTTTAATTTTTCAATATAATGAATGTTCTGCAGTTCTAGAAAGATGAGTTATGCATTGTTGTTTACATACAAAAAGACAGTCTAACAGATGTAAACTATTTATTGAATATTTGCCACCAATATTGTTAAATACATAATCTTGCAGTTTTCCGCTTTCAAGTTAAAATGTCAGAAACAGAACACCAAATATTTACAATTCTTATAAGGAATGTTACATAATGACACATTAAGGCGTAAATTCTTTTGGCTTATAATTCTGAAAAGAATGATAATAGCAAAAAGTGATGCAAAATCTTCATTGTGAGATTATGATTAAGCTACAATGTTTTACAAAAATATGGTGTAAGATGGCAATAATCCCATTCAAAATCCTGCATTAGGCCCCTCAAGAGGGGCTGATAATTTATACAGTCAAAACTTTAAAATTTACATATAAAGGTACCCTATCCACCATTGAAAAGTACAACTCTCAACATATACAGTTTTCAGGCCACAGTTTTGAAGGTCTGGAGTATCAAGTTGGTTTGATGAATTAGTCGGTTGGCACTTATGAACACATTTATTGCCCTGTTAAAAAGAGAAAGATATTGCTTGAGACGGTTTTAGAGACACGCAATTCAATAAATGCAGCATTAAGTTTGGGCAACTAAATATATTGGCATCTAGGCTCTGCAAATTGGAAGCATATTGATGTTTTACCATATTGTGATTTACCTGAAGCTTACCGCTGGCAAACAGATAGACTTATTTGCATAGCTAATCCTAGAAAGACTATGTTTATTGGCAGGAACTTAAAGACTTTGGCTGTCAATCATCAACATCTCAATCATTTAGTTCTGGACTTTTAGCTAACTAAGAAAAAGAGTGGAGCAGATGATCATTAAACGCCTGTTCTTTTCAAAGCTGAACACCTCATCCCCGAGTAATTTCAGGATTTGCAACTCTTTCCTCAAGAAATACTAAGCATGCATACATATGGAAGCAACATACTATTTTAGTTACCTTTTTGTTAAGAAAGGGGTGTGGAGTCACTGAGTTTGTCAGCTCAGTAATGATGTCTGTAAGCAGGACTATTTTGTTTAGTGCTGTTACTTTCTGGTGGGAGCAGGGTATCTTATTCACTATGCAGTTCAGACAGATTTAAATTACTTCCAATTCCACAAGGATATGACATACAAGCCTTACCTGGGATTTCTTGCAATATTGATAATATCTAAGTTTATGTCCACAATACACAGCACACCATTCACTGCACATAGGGCTAAACAAAGCTGGTCTCTTTCAGTATGGCTGGGGAACATGCATACCACACCCAACCCTTTCCTCATTTTTTCAAATAGTTTTCTTATCAACTGAGACTGTTTAGACCCAGTTCATGTGAAAAGTCTTCTACACATATGTTCATTAATCATAAAGCTACCAAGGTCTAAATTTCTCATTTTGGTATCATAACCAAATTTAGCCCCAATTTCAGTAAGAGCAGGAAAAAAAGAAAGAATGTTTTGATAGGAACAAGGTAGTATTCATAGCTGGTCTCAAACCTTCTCTCTCCTTTAGTAATGCACCATCCCCTGGGCGCTCTTAGTCTTTGCCAAGCTCAACAAGACCAGACATGGAAGTTAGTTCTCATCTTTAGAACAGTAGCACATAGAACACTTTGGCACTGTCAAAATCTGAGGTGGATACACTTACGCTCCAAAACAGTCACTACAGTGAAATACACAAGAATAGTGACTTCAGAACCCAAGGCGAGGACCTGAAAAAGCCTCAGTTTGAATGTCAAAGTGTTCAAAAACATAAATAAAGATTAATCAGCTGAGTAGTTCCAAATACTGCAAAGCACTATAAGGAGCTATAAAGAAAGGACAAAAAAGTGTAAATCAGAGAAAACAACACACAGGTGTTTACCGTTTGCAAGTGGTATTTCCAATAGGTAGATTACTTTTTTCAGTAAAGCACTCACACATTTTTTTTGTCCTTGTATATATACTGAAAAAGCCCGCATAAGACTGTGAAATTTAACTTCATGTACTGAAATTCAAAGCTAATACTGCACATGGGTGTTGTATGGTGGTGCATTTAACAGACTTCCCTTTCCTCAAAGGTATTACAAAAGGAATAAAAGTATTTTAAAGAAGCCATGATGGTCTGAGGACACTGGTGAGAAAAAAATTAGGCAAGTCCGAAAGAAGGTAGCTTACACCCAAAAGCTTGTCTTATTTTCCCTTGTTAGTCAACAAGACCTTTCATTACTTAAATGTTAGGATAAAAGCATACTTACTTTCCATCTTTAAAATAGGTTTTCAGAGTATCACTGAAACTTTTGGAGTATTTTACAAACTCTTTCTTTTGGTGCTCAAGCGCCTACAAAACAAAAAACACCAGGAGTAGAGCCTTAGTACACATTGTTGGGAACAGTCAGAATCTTGATGTTAAACTGAGAAGACGACTGGCTATCACTATGCAGGTACAGGAATTTTGATATAATTTTTAGCAGACGTACAGAGAAACCGTCCTCTTCCTATAAAATTGCCAAGACCTACCATACAGCAGTTATGTTGTTAAAAGTATTATGTCATTGACTAGTTAAGCTCTCCTATTCATCCTTTGATCAAAAGGATATGCTTCCTCTTATACAATTAAAAATATCGTATAGAAAGAGTTATTGCACATACCCGCCGGTTCTGGTATTGGTATTTCTTGAAGACATTATTTACTGTGTCAAGAAGTTCCTTTATTGCACTCGCGATGTCCCTGTTTGGCAACAAAAAGATAGTTGTAATATCCTTAAGCTATCCTATTTAAAAGTTGGAATTTAATCCCCTTCTAGTAGTCAAATACTTCTTAAAACAGTCTCTACGGAATAAGTGTCAGACAGGATGTAGCAAGACCAAATGCAAAGAGCTAGACCAGTGACATGGGAATTTAAACTAGGAATCAGAAGTTAAGTTTGGTCTAGTAACATGCGGCTCTTGTTAAAAATCCTGAACTCTGTCCGCTCATTTGTAAGCAAAGATCAGGCTCCTTTCCAATGGGAACAGTGTTGCTAGCATCTCCTACAGCATTTGAACATTCAGGTTTAAATACAAAGTCTGACCCCTCAGTCTGCAGAAAAATACTTAATACAGCACTTACTTGATTGTCTGAAGAAACCTCACTCTGTCATTGATCTCATCAGGAATCTTACTAAGAATTTGTTTAAGTGCTCGTGCCTTTTCATTAAGGTCTTGGAATTCTGGTTCTGGTCTTTCAATCATATACTCTAACAAGAACATATTCAAAAATACCATTAGTTTTTCCTCAAGTCTCTAGTGAGAGCTAAAAACACTACTTCACAAAATGCAGCAGTATCCCCGCGTAACATTTGAACGTGAACAGCACAACAATAGCCATGACTAGAAAACTGCAGTGAATACACTCTGCATCAATAGAAACACAGTGCAACAATAATCTTTATTATTACAAGTTGGAAAAAAAGCCCATCTTACTTTATTTGTGAAACACTGAAGACACTAATCAAATGCATTATTAAAATAACTTAAAGCCTACTGTATACTCCCCTTCTCTGACAGTGTAACTACTGCTTTTAATTTGAAGCAGAGAAAAGGAAGGTGAATATATGCTTTTTTCCTGGTTGTTAGCATTGCAAAAGGTGAACTGTGCATCCACATAAACATCATTCTAAACGTTCATTTTCTTTCTTTATTAGTCAGGTATCTTTTCAGGGAGATTAAACTTCTCACAAAGAAGTATTCAGAAAATACAAATATTCTTCTACCGTGCTGAAAAAATCTATTAAGAAACAAATAACCTCTTCTGAAAATAGGCATAGAGAAATCCATGGTTTTAGTTAACAGTGTAATTAAAAATACACTTCTTCAACATAAGAGATAAGCTATTACCTTCTACATCATCAGCTGCCATACGCAGAAGAGACTCCGTGAAGTTCACATCCACACTTTTTTTCTCCAGAATTTTCATAATGATGTCCTGTGTAAGACCTGGATTTTCTTTTTCAGCCTGTATGGCAGAGAAAATTTTTATTCTCAAATATGCAAGACCTGAATATTGCAAGTACAAAGGCAGATTTTCATGTAACTTGCTTGATATACTGCAGGACTTTGCTAGAAACTTTAAAAGTCTAATGGCTTTAAACTAGCAGATTACATTGAAAGCCATTCTTCTACTACAATATCCTTTTTTTTATTAAATCAGTGGTTTTGTATTCACAAGTTTTCCAATAAGCCTTTCCACTCATTTCAATTTGAATAAGACAGTTTTTCATTAAATTCTATATTCTGTTATATTTCCATAAACACTAAGCTTTGAGACAAAGATATTGTATCCACTAGGATTTAATTCACTCAAACATAGGTGCTACTCCCCCATCTTCCCCCTAACACTTCGTAAATGTGCCTGTTATGAATCATATCATATACTCAAACATCATCTTGGAATTCCTTTTTCAGAAAAAAAAAGAAAGAACTTTTGATTGATGATGTACCTAAGTAAAGCTAAGCAGTACTAACATTGGAGGTATTCAGACTACCTGTGCTACTATCAAAGAATTATGCTGTGTTGAATATGAATGACAGTGTGGGTTTTTTTTAGCTAGCACTATCATTTCCATCAGTACCTCAGTTCTTACATTATTTGCATTCAGCTTAGCTCCTTCTCACCAGTCATAAAAACATTTAACTTCTATGAGCTCTAGTTGAGACTTAAGACTGTCTAGGTACACTTAAAGATTTAAGTGTAGAAACAGGGAAGTTATTACTTAGTCGCACAGCTCACATGTTAAGACATGTCTTGTCTACAATTATTTTTGTTCTAAAAATTTCAAAAGATCAGCACTTCAATAAAGCAGTATATAGGAATATCTGTATTTTCATTCTTTAGGAATATAATAGAAAAGTTAGAAGAATCTTTTCTCCATTTACTGTTGGATGCAAATACAAGCACTGAATTATCTTCATTCACAAAATAATCCCATCACCATTCACTTTGTAAGCCATTTTCAATGTCTGCTACGTGCCTATTTCTCATGAGCACCTATTCTACATAATCTTGTCATATTTAGACTAAATTTATTACCTTATTACCTTCACTGACCAATTCCTCATTTAAGCTTTTGTACTACATGGACAAGAGAAGATTCCATTTATTTAAAACTGCCCACTATGCTTGTATCATTCAGATTTCTACTCATAAGATTTGCAGACATCTCAAGCTTACAGGCCCTGTAATTTTCTACTTTATGTCCACTATTTTTAGACTATTGCATCAAGGACGCAGTCTTCAAACATGAAGACGCAAGGAAACAAGACAACTGACTTTCTAGCTTCATCATATATGGTTTACCTTTTAAACAATTATTCTTCAGTATGAGTTACTTCTCACCTTAATAAAAGCTGCTCTCAGTGTCTGAGCTGCAGATAGATTTACTCTTTCTAGCTGCAATAGAAGTTCAGAATTATTAGCAATTCCAATGTTATCAGAACAAAACAAGTCAAGTACTTGTGCCTTGCCCTGCATAATGAAAATGGGAACTGACAGAAGCATTCAAATTACTGGTCTCATTTGAGGGAGAGATACTATGAAGTTTGATTCCAAAGGAAAGACTTCCCCCCAAAATAAAAACATTAAAATCAAACATGTCACTGGACATATTTTGCATTTATCCAGCCTACAGCAGAAGTCTGATATCTCTGAGAACACCTTGACCATCTCTGATACTCAGAGAAAAACAAATATCCTATTAGATTATGGCCATTAGCAGTAAAATTAAAGTGTATCAAGCTGTTCACAGGTACATGTTCAACTGCACGTTACTTCCTGCTATAGAATGCAGGACACCTAGCAGGTTTGTGAAAATCTTCTGTAAAAGCTAAGAAAAAATGATCAGGGCCAAGACAACTAGCAATCTTTGATGAGCATAAAATTGTATTCATGGAGAGAGGGGTAAAAGAACACATAGAAAGATCATGGTGTTAGACACAAACATTTCCCAATTAAGATGAACAACCTGCTACTGTGATCGTATTTCCCAATGTAAAGGGGATTATTACATTGTAAAGCAAAACGTAGGTTACCTCATTAAAAACAGGGTACATGACAGCATAGAGAGGCATGGAAACCATGGAAGTGGTCTCTGCTTCATTCTTCATCTCTTCCATTGTCATCCTCATTCAAAGACCCACTTGTCAAGGAAAACACTATAGAAGCAAAAAACTCCTCATTCACTGAAACGTTTCTTCTTTTTCCTCGTTGTGCAAGAATACTTGAAGAGCTTGGAAAATATATTGTCCTAGGTTGTGAGAGAGAAAACACAAACAAACAATTATGAATGCTCATGACTGACAGGCTCTAAAAAGGAAAAGGCACAGAACAACATTAGTTTGTTTCTGCCTAGAAACTAGGAATTACTTATGACATAAGTTGAGTAAATATGGAATGACTATTTCATGTAACTTTAAACCCCTAATTGAAATCTATTAAGTGAATAGATATTTTAAAGAGTCAGGTACTACACCAAATGTAGTTTTACTTTAAGTTCTTATGGAATTAATTTTCCTGAAAGAAGTTCTTTTATTTGATATGTATTACAAAAATCTTGCCACCACTTGTAAGCAGCAGCATGAGTTTCCTGACCACTCGCATATATAAAAAGCTTGAAAAGCATTGCATGCTGTAAACCCCAAACCCATACAGATGCATTATGACAATTAACATTAAGAGTACCTATAAATATTCTGTATTTTTGCATATACATCAAGCTGCGCTTCTGCTCGAGATCAGTGCCTGCTTCCTACCTATTTGAATTCCAAATACTACATCTTTGGTTTTATATAAGCAGAAGTCTTAAGTCATGTTTCGACTCGGGTGTGTCAACAGCTATGTTAACTCAATGGAAAATTATTGTTCCAGTAAATGAACCTAGGTTTTGAAAATTCTCCACCCAGTCCAGCTCATCATCTCCAACATGGAGCGATCATTGCTCAGATCTTGAAATTACATGGAAAAGAAAAAAGGTCACCCGAAGGTTCCTAAGAAGTCTTTGTTACAGCCTGCTATGTTTTCTGTTCATAAGATGCTTTTAAAATATTTTATGTAACATAATTGAGTTTAAAGATCTAAAGTCCAAGTTAAGAATAAAGATACACAGAAAGAGATTAACAGTTTTAATTTTAGTATTTGCATTAGAGGAGGTTTTTTTCTTCTTAACAAGCTTCAGACCTCAGGCATTTGTATGCTCATGCACTGCTTTTATTGACATTTTAGTAAGAAGTGAAAAAAGTGAAATTTTTAAGAAATGGCAGAAGCTACTACAGTAATCAATATCACTATCCCAATAGTTTGAACAGGTTAAAAATGCCAAGATATTTTTTCAAGCTAAATTCCTCATTATGCTCTGCACTGGCTAAACAACTTGAGGCTGTTTAAATAGAAGAACAGATATTCTTTTTTGCCCAAAGCTATCATTATACAAGTGAAATTTGTTATTGATTACAGTAAGCACAGAGAAGAACCTGGATGACTACAAATCCTGCCCATGTCCCTGCCCACGGCGGAGGGGGTGGAACTAGATGATCTTTAAGGTCCCTTTCAACACAAACCATTCTATGATTCTATGAAATATCATGCATGTCTCATCTAAGCATATGATTAGGCAGTAGGAATTTACTCAAAAGTGCGAAAACAAGTGAAGAACAGGTGACACTTCAGAAGCAGCCAACAGTTAAAACATGATTTGAAGAAAAATTAAACATGACTATAGTAACAAGTAATAGCTCTTTATACAAGGCTTCTGACATGGACTAGTTATTGCAAAAATCTCATCTTTGTTTCTCTTGCGTTTCCAGCCCTTCAACACCACATACATGAGCAGACTCCCATAGCCACAGAACTGGATTACTGAGACTTTAAAAAGGGGTCTGTGTAGATGAGATGTCCACGTGGATGGAACTGCAAAAAATCAGGACTCTCACATTTTTATCACCTACCCGTAGATATTTTACAGCTGTCAAGAACATAGAAGAACACAAGTGAATATTCCTCATTCCTCAAGAAGCTGAATATCTTTAAAGAACTTGGTTCAGAGTTACATAAATTCGTGCAAGGTCTACTCACATAGCGGGGG
>VYZM01001237.1:9332-45546 GCA_013398915.1 Dromas ardeola | reverse complement strand
ATAAGAACTTCTGCGGGAGGGGAAAAAAACAACCAAACCGCCGTCAGGTGTTGGGTCGCCCTTCGTCTCTCCGGCAGCGGCGGGGAGGAAGCGGCTCCCGCCGCCCGGGAGTCCAGGCGCCCGCAGCGCTGCTCGCCAGTGGCTGCGCCTCCGCACGAACGCGCTGTTTTCAAGTTAAACTACGGTAAGTGTGGCAGCAGCGGTTCTTAAAAACCCGTCCGTGCCGAAGAAGGGAGTGTGGGGCTTCTCTGAGGGGGCTTCTCTGAGGGGGCTTCTCTGAGGGGGCTTCTCTGAGGGGGCTTCTCTGAGGGGGCTTCTCTGAGGGGGCTTCTCTCCTCTGTGTCACGCTCCTTCCGTTCGTTTGTTCAATGCTCTGGAGACGGCATGTCTATGTGGAGTATTTTGTCTTTTGGCTGTTAAAAAAAACCTAAGTAAGCTTGTGTATTCTTTGTCGAGGTAGTTGCTTCAAATTTAAAATTATACTTAAAATGAGCTCAATTTTTAAAGTGTTGTATTTGTATCTGCATTTCTGATGCATCAGAATGCTTTTTTTTTTAATACTGATCAGTATTGTCTAATAAGACACATGAATTCCAATCAGAACATGTGAATGAACAGCTAAAGTATTAAACTTGTCAAACGTTGGGTGTGACTTCTTGCAGCAGTGATGACAAAGTGGGAAGACTTTGATGTCTGTCTGTGGGAACAGACAGATCGTGTGCACGTATCCATGTACGTTACTGGTCCCCGTCATCTTCGTGTAGGTGAGCAAGAACACTGGGTGGGAAAAAAAAGGACCCGGGTGTTTGTACTTTATTATGTGTACTGAATTTTCTCCTCCCACAGCACCTTGTTTTGCTTTAATTAGATCTATGTATCATCTCTCATATATCAAATACTCCACGCATCTTGGTATTAAAGGACTGCTTGAAACTTGCGTAGTGTGTATGAATTGTGTATTATTAATCGGCTGCTGTCTCTGATTCCCCAATTCTTGTCTCATCGTTTTTGATGTGATCAGTCCTAACAGAAGTCTAACAGAAAGTGATGCCATTCTGCTTAGGTGAGAGACATTGACCAAAATGTCATAGCACAGACTGAGCCAAATGCATGTCTATGGTATTTTATCCTTTTTGTGAAATTAGTATGTTTTTGTGTAAAGCTACAAAGCTGCAGTCATACCAGTGCAAACACTTAAACTACAATATGTTATCCCCCTCCATCAATTTTGTGATACTTTTCCAGATTCTATCGGTTTTGGGGTTTTTTTGTTTTGTTAAGCAGTGAGGTCTTGGACCAGATTCACCCTTTCCTATTTTTATGCCCGTTGTATTTTTCAGAATGGTTGTGGTTTGGTTGAGTGTGATGAGGAATAATTGTCAAGGAGGTGAGGGAAGGGGGAGGAATGGTTGTTGGCTTTTTCTTTGAGGTATGGGTCACTTACAAAATGACACAGGACAATTTAAGAGGTAATATATGGTGAAAGCTTATGGCGATGTTAAGTTTGCTATTAAATGCGGTCCTGAGTTCCAAAATTTTATGTTCACAAGACTTTCCATCCTATCTATTCAAATTATTAACTCGAGTTTGAGATAAGTTTTGAGTTTTTAAATTTGCTTTGACTTCGTCTCCCCATCTGCCATTTTCATTGAATGATTTGTTCACATGTACGTGAAAGTATTCATGAAGTTGTCACTCATCTACTTTCATATTCATTGTTGAAAGCACACGATGTCCTGTTTGTCTCTTGGCCTGCTGAATGCTTTAGCTGCAGTACTGCCGGCTGAAGTTGATTCCAAAAATGGCCTGGGATTAATGCACGTCTGAGCTGCTATGTGACTTGCTTCCTGCGGGAGTGTGCTGGTGTGGTGTGTTTCTGTGCCTCTTCTTAAGACTTGGGTCTCTTGTTTCCTGCTCTCATCTGTCCCTCTCATATGGAAGAATGTGTGTATGTCCATACGTAGTCTGGCAGAGTTCTAGGAGCAGGTGTCTGTGAACACTACATTGTTATAATAATGCTTTTGAAATTTATTCTGTAGATGTAATGTTTATGCATAGTTTAATTCAATTTATAATCGTATGTATCACAAAATGTAGCAATGGAGAGGAGTTAGTGCTGGTAGGATTCTTCACACCAAGAGCTTGCTACTGTCAGCTCTTCAAAGTCCTTTTCAACTAGCATATCTAATGTTTTTTCTCAAAATTTCAAATTTAATTTTTGGTTGCTTATCACCCATGAAGACACATTTTTGGCATGGCTGAATACCTTTTAAAATAATTTCTGACAGTCCATGTTCTGTGTAGGCAATACGTTATTCTGTTTTTGTAAAACATAGGCTGAATATGAATTAATATAGGGCATGTCTGTCCTGTACTCAGTCTTTAGTCTGTCCTCATCGTCATTATTTGTGTGTTAAAAATTGGTGCGTAAACATGGATTTAAAAATTAATACCTGTTTATTTTATGTACACTTGCATATCTCTGATACAGTCAGTATCTCTGGCTCCACGTCAGTATAATGGGCGGATGGGAGGGGAAGACATCTATATAGTCAGCTGTGACTAGTGGTAACTTTGGATTTTTCCTCAAATACATGAAAGACCAGAGTAGTTAACTTAAATTTGGAAATATCTTTCAAATTTTGGGGTTTAATTTGTGTCTTTTGAGTGCTGTTAGTCTAGTGAATGGGATGACAAAAGGTTAGTGGAGGCTGGGGTGGAAATAATGTAACGTGCATTCCTGCAGGAGGAAAGGACATACTGAATCTTGAACAATTGACTTGACAGAACACATTTTCTTTAAATGTCTTTGTAAAATTGTGCTGGAGGTAATTGATCTATCCACTTCAAGATGAAAAAAAAAAAATCCCACAATTAAATTATAAGGGTAAAGTTTTAAACTTTTAAAGCAGTACAGAATGACAGGGATGCAAGTAAACTGTATCAATCACATTAGGAATATATGGGCTTTTATAGTGTAAATAGCTTAGTACAGTCATTAGAAAGGGGAGTTATGTTGGAGAAGGTAAGTAACAACACAGTACTGTGAGAATTCAAGTAGCATGAATGCCTGTATGAAATCTCTTCAATTTCCTGACTTCACTGAAAGAATGCCATGTCATCTTTTTTCATTTTCCCTCCCCAAAATTCTATTTATAAAAAAATTCTATTTCTAAAAAAGTAATTACATATTATACCAAACATAAATGTAGATAAGAAAATCTGTACATTTTTCTAGTAACTAAAGCTGCACTACATTGCATTATTTTAAAACTAAAAGCTTCAGTTTTCTTTTTTCTATTAACGTTGTACACATACATGCCTTCAGCTTCTTGTTGATCCCTCCGCTCAGCCAAAATCCAAGGTACGTGTTGGAAGTTGTCTGGTGACTCCGCATTTGAATAGCAGTGAACTCTCTTGTAGTGTGGTCGCTGCCAGGCTTCACTGGGCTGTGCACCAACAGTGTTCTTTGCTGCCTGTTGGTGTTTTGAGTAGTTCTGAGTAGCGTCTCAGTTGGTGGCCTTAATAAAGTATGTATGATAAAGAATTGTTCTTACGTGGTGTGATTGAAATATCAACTGTAAGGTCGTTTTCTGCTTTGTTTAATATACTTCAAAGCTAATGATTATGAAAACTGCAGACTGTGGCTAATGTGATAAAAGCTGCTTGTTATCTGCATCCTTTTTGGTCTTTTAGAGTCATTGCAAAGCAGCTGTAGCTATGAGATGGGAAAAGAGAAAAATTGGTATCAATACAAGCTAGCGAGTTAAACATGTGTCTTGCTTTTGGGTTAATAAGATTTGACCTCCTGTGTTGTAAAGGATTTTCAGTTTAGTTCAGTGTTTAAATATTATGATAATTCTTGAGAAGTATTTTATCAGACTTTGAGACTATTCTTTCAGGAAGAATCAATGATGACAAGCAATATTTCAGCTAGAAGTAGTTAAGTAATGTGGTTGTATTCAGTTTTAACCAAATAGCAAGCCTGTTAATTGGAAGACATCTTTCCACTTATTTATGTACTTCAGCCCTGCAATTTCTCCACCATTACATCTAAATGAGTAATTGCTTAATAATGTAAAGTATTTCTAATTTTCTGTGTATATCTGACAATTCTAAACTCATGATGACTTGATGGAGCTAATGGACAATTGGCTGCTTCTAGAAAGATTAGTTTTGTCGGAATTGAAAATGAAACTGTACCATGTGTGCAGTGGGATTTCTTAAATGTACAAAACCAAGCACTTGTTAGCTAGGAATGATCTCTCCAAAGCTCAGAAGAACTTCAGTTCCCATGCTCTTCTGTTTTTATCTATTTTTGTCATCCATGTTTCCATATACGCAGTGGGTTTGGGCGACTTCTTCATCTGAGAAAACTATAATTTTCTCTCTAACTTTTTTGAACAACATATTTAAGGCTTTGTTTTACTTTTGGAATTCTGACTGAATTCCGAGAATTTTGCTCAGACACTGCAGGAAAGCAAATGCCTTTGCAATAAGATAATATGCCCAAACACTTACTCACTAGTTACGCCTTGCATCTGGTACTTTTTGAGCAGCGATGCCATTCCAGCCCTTGATTCTCCTGTAGAAGTTTGGAGTAAGCTGGAAGACTTGGGCAGCTACATTTCAACATGATTTTTTTTTAACTGACCTTGGCATGTCAAGGTAATGTTAGGAGCATGGGTACTTTTCAAAAGACAGCCTGTCTGAACTCCTCATAATCACTTAGCCACTGGAGACTGCTTCCTTCCTTGACAGTATAGCAAAACGTCGTTTTTCGAAACTGTTTCTACATCTGAGGTAATGTTCACTGCCCCAGTTTTCCCCATACATCTCAGTTATGTAAGCTGTAGTTAGAAAGAAAATAGGTTTAAAGATTTAAGACACCTTTTTTAATTGGTACACTAAAACTGTCCTTTTCGAATGCTTTTCTTTACACATTTAAATTAAAGCAGTTCTTGGAGCATTTAATGATTGTGTACTCCACATAGCAATTTGAGTTCACTGAAGCAACTCATGTTTTCTTTCTCGGGTATCTTTTTTCAAAAAAAGCATTTGCTCTAGTTTCTGAACTATTTAAAGCTATTAATCAAAACCTAAATCAACACGAACATCTTACTATAATATCAGGTCTTCAACTTGCCATCCTGTTGGTGTAAAGGAAGATGGCTAGGTCCCTACCCAAACTGCTGTAAGTATACGTAAAGCCTGTAGGTAAACGACAACCTTTTCATCTGCAAAGAGAAATATGAAAAGTGGGAGGAAGGAGAGAGAGAAGCCAAGTTATTTTTACTGTAAATATGTCAGTTTATTGACTTGTTAATTTCAGATTTATTCAAAAAAGCAGGAGAAAGAAGCAGTAATGTCTGCCAAAAACAAAGTAATTAGTGGGAGTTGAAACATGTCTAATGATTCTTACAAGTACAAGAGGAATAAACTAGTCTCTTATTAAACTGGATATGGACTTTTAAAATGCTGTAGTAATTCTATTTTGTCTTTAAAAGCATGTGCACTTACATATGGTGTATAAAAACCTCTTTATTAAAGTAACATTGTTTATTCACAGTAACATTACAGGCAGCGGGTGTTTTGGTTATTAAAAAAAGTAAAAACCAAAGCTGACTTCACACTTCTAAAATAAATGTTCAGATAACATTTGACAAAGCTGATGTTCAAGTTGAAGGTGACACAGAAGAGACTTTTAGTTTCACGTTTATTGTGCCTGCTACACCTCTGTTGTCTAGCGTGAAAAATAAGATCTTGTTTCACGACTCCATGTGCTATGGACCATCTTCTTTTCTCCCTTGTGTCTCTGGCCATTAGTCCAGTCACAGAATTCATGAACACACATGTTCTCCCAGTTCTCCCTATCCAAATAAACTATTAGCAGAGGTCTGCAAATTGAGGAGCTGGGAAGAAGAGGACAGCAGTGTCTGAAAATCTCTTAAGAGAAGTAAGACAAGGTGTTGCACAGAACAACCATCTAGAGCTTGTGATGTAAACAGAGGAGATGCGGAGCTGAACGCTTTTAATTCAACACTGTTTTGGTTGCTATGATCTCATTTTCATCCTGCAGTAATGTTGACCCAAGGGAGGTGGGTGACCTCGAGGGAGGTGATTCTGCCCCTCTACTCTGCTCTGGTGAGACCCCACCTGGAGTACTGCGTCCAGCTCTGGAGTCCTTACCACAAGAAGGACATGGACCTATTGGAACGGGTCCAGCGGAGGGCCACAAAGATGATCCGAGGGCTGGAGCACCTCTCCTATGAGGACAGGCTGAGAGAGTTGGGGTTGTTCAGCCTGGAGAAGAGAAGGCTCCAGGGAGACCTTATAGCAGCCTTCCAGTCCCTGAAGGGGGCCTACAGGAAGGATGGGGAGGGACTCTTTATCGGGGAGTGTAATGATAGGACACAGGGTAATGGCCTCAAACTGAAAGATGGTAGATTTGGATTGGATATCAGGAAGAAATTCTTTACTGTCAGGGTGGTGAGGCACTGGAACGGGTTGCCCAGGGAAGTTGTCAATGTCCCATCCCTGGAGGTGTTCAAGGCCAGGCTGGATGAGGCTTTGAGCAGCCTGGTCTAGTGGGAGATGTCCCTCCCCAGGGCAGGGGGGTGGAACTGGATGGTCTTTAAGGTCCCTTCCAACCTGAACCATTCTGTGATCACAGATAGGGATTATGTGTTGTCCGTAACTGATAGTAGTGAAAGTCTGGAAGGAATGTTTTGCCTTTGCTTTAGGTCATTCCTCTGCATCAGGATTGGACTTTCCCTCTTCACCTGCTCGCATGTTCCGTCACTCTCCCTCAATGCTCAGGCCTAACCGTAGAGATCTCCCTCCATGTGCTCTGGCATTTCCCCTGCCATGCCTGTGATGCTCTGTGCTCCTGCAGTGTCTGCATACAAAGCTTTGCTCCTTTTAATCTCCAAGGGACATTGCCCACCTCCTTACTTCTGTCATCTGAAAATGCCATTGCAAGGAAGCAGAACTGTGAAGAGTGGTAGCTGTGGCTTTCTTTTTAAAGTTAACAGGAGTTAGTTTTATTACTACCAGTTTAGACAGAAAATAACAGTAGTCTGTGAAATATCCCACCCCCATGTGAACTTGTCTAGAGGTGTTTTTTTAAATTTTTTTTTTAAAGCCAGAGATGAGAGAATGGTTGATGAATAACTTCTTTTCACATCGCCCTCCGCCCCTCAGGTATGTAAAGGTGTGTAAATATCTACTGAGAATTCAGCAAGACATGAGGTAATATTCTTAATAGAAGGATGATGCCTGTTAGGACTAAGCAGCCTGAAGTAATGTTTTTGGTGCTTTGTAGCTCGTAAGTGTTCTTGTTCTTCTTCCTGAGGACAGGTTCTGAAATCTCCCGTGCTGTGTATGCCTGAATGCAGCTCCTCAGTTCACTGTCACCTGTGTGGTCACTGCTTGCTACAACCATGCTTGTTCTCATTTTCCTGTAGCAGAGTGCCTTTGATTAGTCCTCCCCAGCATCTCTGAGGCATAGAAAATGTCACGGTAGTACAAAGACCCATATGGATTTTAGAGCTTTTGGAGTCTCCACTTGCACAGAAGCTACTTGGTGTCGCCTGTAACTGGCAGTTTCCATCTGCCCTCCCTACTGTGCGTGTGTTGAAATACTAAAGAAGGCAGGATATTAGATCTACAAGAAGATACTGAGAAAAAAAATATCGGAAAAACAAGCAAGCAGAAATGTCTAATTATGGGGGATATAGAGCAGCAGGGTGTATAGAGAACATATCCATGAAAATGAGTAAGAAACAAATTGACTGTAAATAGATTTATTTTGAGGGGATGATATGCATGAAGCAAAACAAATGCCATTAGTAATTTTTCATATAGGAATGTGAGGGGGGAAAATGTGCATACAATATCAAAACACAGTACACTTGTGAACTTGACATAACTGATACCAGGTCTTCATATATGAAGTGACAGCAAAATAGCCTTTCGCTTCAAGAGGACAAACTTCCACTCAGTCACAATGAAAATAAAATCTTGAAGTGATGGAAGCATATTGCTCAACAAGAACAGTAGCATATCTTGTATTTGGAAGGAGAGGAAAGCAACAAAAACTCAAATCTGCATATAAGAATTGTTACTAGAAGCTAGGTCTCATACAGTATCATCTTTACCTGTAGTAAAAGCCCTATAGAGGTAGATCTATGATAATGTGTTCCCACTATTTGTCGTTTCAGGATTGGTAGAGACTAATTTAATTGATACTCACCATCTTTTCCTAGTCCATATCTATGTTACTACCTTGTCTTTGACTTATTACTTAATTCCTTAGGAACTGTAGGGCTTTAGAAGAATCCCCAGAAATATTGATGAAGCACCAAGAGAGCAAGGACAAAATGAAATTTTCTAAGTCTCTAGGGTTGTCCTGGGAGCTCAGAGAAGGCAACACCAATGGATATGATAGTTTTAAAGGAAGAAGAAAAAAGAGCTAACTTGTTTTCGGATCCTTTGGTCGTGGACAAGTCATTTAATCTATACTTAACCTGTGTTTTTCCAATATAAAATGAAAACAGACTCTTCCTACTCATAAAACAAAATCCAGTAAAGAGTGGGTATTAGTTCGTTAAAAGGTGAAGGTCTGTTTGAATGTGATTAATACTTTTAACAGCCTTAATGTATTGTATATAAGCCATGTAAGCAACTAGGTGGTCACATAATTCATCAGGCATGGCGGTCTTTGCTGTCCTAGAGCAGCTTGGTATAGATTTTGAGAGATATTAGATCATTTGTATTATTTACTCTAAGGATAAATGGCAACATTTGTCACAGACTTCCCATTTTTGTTTTATAAATCTTTGAGTGCAATAATTGAACAACACTTTGAAAGCTAACAATTGCAAATCCTAGGTATTGTTTGTATTATGGAGGTATTTTGCACTGTCCTGATCAAAGTAACAAATATCATCAATAGACAACACACAAATGTTATGTATGTTCAAGCAGGCTGTTAGAATGCAGCATTCGTTTAGAAAATATTTGAGATAATAATGTATCGTTCACTCATAGAAAAAATTCAGTGTTGAGTTGAATTTCAGTCAGGGCTGTGAAAATACGTGATATCCTTTTGAAACAAACCGAAGTCTTGCAAGGTTGTGCATGTGACAGAACACGGCATATTAACATGAAATGTCCATCTTTTTTCATGCTTAAATGGAGTAGATCTGAAGTCTGTTCGTTCAACAAAGCAGCAATTTGCAACTACATTACAGAGCTCACTTGAGGCAACGTGGTCTTGCTAATTAACTTTAAATATGGATTATGGATGGAGACGACTGAAGATTTTTTCAAATTTAAATTGCACCTAGTTTTATTTCCTTACGTTTTACCTGGTTGACTAGAGAAATAAAATTTTTCTGACTGTCTTCTGGCTTATACAAAATATAGTTAATTAAGACATGCTATACTTTCTCCCCAGAGTCAAAGTATAATGTTCAGCTGGCCGACCTGCATGAATAATCCATCACTGTGAATCATTAGTTTAGAAGACAAGCTATGGTAATTGATGTCTTTGTGCAAGCTATGGAAATGCTTAGGGAAATCACTTATTTTTCTTGTTGGTACATTTTTTTAATTTGTTTTAGAATATTTCCAAGCTTGAGTAGTGTTGGGCTGTAGCCTCTGAAACAGATTCACCTGAGATTAACTGTTTCTGTGGAAATGTGATATTTTTCTTGTTTTTGAGTAAAAATCTAAATATTTTTATTCTGAATAACTATTAAAATCGTAAGACTTAACTTTGGTCTAGTCTTATGTGCATATACCGGATGAACAACTGTTTACGTTTTGGAAGTTTCTAGTAACAAGGCCTGGAATAGTGATATTAGCAGTAGCCTTTATGTGGTAAAAATGCCTTTCAAAAATCATGACATTATTATATCTGGTAATGCAAATAGGGATTGCAAGCACTAATACATACTGGGTAAGTTGTTATTTAGACCTTCCTATATTCTGATATGTTGGAAATGATTAACTGATGGTAGCATGTTGATGGCATGTTTCTGCATCAAACTAAGCATATCAAAAGGCTGATGATACATATATTTTGTTGGAAGACTTACACTTGAAGATAATTTAGCACACAATTCATAAACTTCTCTTTTATGTTAAATTATACTGCAGCCATCATGTCTGTGTGGCAAGAAAAGTTACCAGTTTTGTTTCCTTTGTAGAAATCTCTTCACTTTCACTCATAATTGAAATATTAGGGTTTGCTAGGCTACAGTGATACATACCAATTTACAACTATTTTGTCTGTCTTCAAAATAAGAAAGATGCAGCTAGGTCAGTATTTGAATGGGAGCTGACAGCTTGGTGGTATTTTAGTAGCAGTTCAGAAGCAGAATATCAATAACCCGTAACAAAGGCATCAGGTTCCTGAGGTAAAATCACCAAGTGGCAATGGTTTTTGTATTGTTACACATCAAGGTGGTTTCAGCATTTTTTCTTTTATTGCTGGTCTCTTATATTTGGAAACAAAATGTCTGTTCTATCTTTAAATTCCTCCTGCATCAGCAACCAAAGATCTTCAGTTTTAGTCTTTCAGCTTTGTATGTTGGATTGCAGTTGCAGTAAGGTTATGTAGTCCTCAAATAGACTTTACATTTTTCATGACAAATAAAGAATTTTATGAACTTAAGAAAGGTTTTTAATGCGTGCATGCAGAATTCATATGTGCAAAGTATGATAGAATCAAAGTCTGTCAATTGACTTTAATGGGTCTTGGACTAGAAGTATCTAGTACTGTAAAGTTTTCTGTTCCGTAGAGGAAACTTCTTAAATACTTCTCATGTGTTCAATAACTGAAATGCATTTCTACTTACAGTCTTTAAGTTTAATGATTCAGAAAATAAGCAGGCATACATTTTTTTGTGTTCTTGTTTTTGTGGGGTTTTTTTTGTTTGTTTTTTTTTTTTTTTACCCTGGAATATTTACTTCTCATTTAGTCATCAAAATAGAGGCAAAATAGTTATCACATGTGCTTGGCTGCTTCTGTTTGTTCTCAGATGAGCCCTGGTGTTCTGGACTCTCAGAAATCCGGCCCTGAATTTTTGATGTTATATATAGGAACAAAAAGAGAACACGTTCACAATAAACTGGCATTTGAACTAAATTCAAATAGGCTTTACCATTTTTGTTCAGTTTCATAAGGTATGAGAAGTGTCATGCTGCTTATAGCTTTAGTTATTGAAAAATGGTAATCACAACTTTTGTAAAGTGGGATAAATCATGTTTATTAATGCTCCCTGTGGACATACAGTGACTTGGCCCTGGGACATTAAATACATAATTTTGTTGTGTAATTAACTTTTTTGTAATATTAGTTCAAGCTAAGGGAAAAAATCTGTAATCTTTTAGGCCTTTTAAATAAAAGCAAAGGTAGTGAACAGAATTTGATTCCTAATGGGGTTTATATGCCAGCCATAAAACTCACAAAACAGTTTTCATACCTGACACAGAACAGAGATGTGAACTTTACTTGCCTGCTTGGCCAAAAAATTCCAAAATCATTGAACCAAAAGAGATTTTGAGCAGGACCTTTCTTGCCTTTCCCTTAACGCTTGTTTCATTTTGCATTGAACATAAATCACGAGCAGGTTTATATAGTCTTTTTTCTCTTACTTTCCCTCTCATACATCTTCTATGTGAGATCGTTAGGTAGGTTATTCATTATTCGTTAGGTAGATAAAGTCCTCTTCAGTACTGTTTTTTCTGTATTTAAGAGGTACATAGTTTTATGGTTCTTAAAAGGGGGCCATAGAATGTATATAGGTGGGGATGCACATGTGTATGTGTATATGTATGTTTTTTAGAATGTGGAGGTTGGAGAAAATGGTTACTGTATACAGGGAACTTTGAAACTCTCTCCTCTAGTTCATCTACTTTCCCAAAACACAGTAAACCGTCTCTTGACTCCCAACGTGCTTGTCTAACCTTCTTAAAGGGATCTAGTGGGTATGGGTAGATCTAGAGACCTCCCCAGGCAACCTGTTCCAGATCTTTGTTGTCTTTGCCAGCAAAGTGCTATTGTTGAAGTCCAGCCTGCTGTTTTGTTACTACAGCTCGAGACTTCTTGTTCTGTCTGCTATGTGTACACAATCAGAATAGTGTTTTAATTCCTTTTTTCCATGTCCCTCCATGATTGATATCAAAGATAGAGACTGAAATAAAACATCCCCAAACTGGCAAAATTTGAGCTTTTTATACTTGGATACCTCAACTGGCACTGTTGTTAGTCCAACTTAAAAAATAAGCACCTGCCTTGAAGAATTGTATTCTCTAGAATTATTTAAGACAGGTGCTGGACTGGTGTCACAGTCAAGCTTAGGAGAAAATTACTTGGACATAGAAAATACTTCTGCTTTTTGAAAGGTACTGCTTTTATTTCACAGTAACCATCTGGACTTCTTTGACAATTCATTAGCAATATCATATACCAAATGGATTATCTGAGACATCCACAGTTTGATGAGGACGTTACAGGGAAGAATTTCTAGTATTCATTCCTGGATAAAGTAATCTCAGCAATTGTTAGAGGGAATGGTGAGTTGCTGATGTCAAATAGCAGGTCAATACGGTTGCAGTTTCCTTCCTGAAGGAATTCAGCAAGAAGACAGTGGTGAGGCTTATGAAAAACAGAACAACCTGAGGACTTTGAGGTAGTTAGTGCTCTAATTTTGTAATGCCGTGGTCTGATTCTTTCTATAAAAACGGGTTAAACTAGTAGAACCTTTAAAACAAGTACAAGGAAATGCTTGTTTAGTAAGGCCACAGTAAAGATTTTTTTCCTAATGCAGACTCATTGAATGGGAGTGTAAGCAGTGTTTGAGGTTAGGGATCAGCTGTGGCCATTCAGGCTTGTAATTACAGCCGTGATAAGTGTGTTTTCAAGTTTTGCTGTACTGAGAGTTTTCTTAATCCATTATTTTACTAGGCCTTTCATTGTGCCTCCTAGTACATCATAATAATTCCTGAAACCCCATGAATCATGGGAAAACAAATGTTAGGCTATTAATTTCTGGCTATATAGAGACATAAATTTAAATCTTACCTAGGCAAGTGCGTGGTCATGTTTGACATCATTATTATTGCATTTAGTAGCTGCAATAAATATGTGAATATTACAACTCTATATACAGTGAAGATTGGATTGTTTAAAGTCTAGTTTCTTAATTTAGCATTGGGGGGAAAAAAAGTGTAGTGAACTTTTTTATTCCATTATTATTAATAGACTCGGTTACTGCAGGCTGTGGCGGCTAGAAAAGACACGTGTTTTGTTTAAGGTTTGCTGTTCTCTGCTATTGGCTTCCCTATATTTTTATGAAAACAAGCACAAAGCTGATGTCTTGGCTGATTACTGTTTGCTCTTTAAGCCATGTAGAAATCCATGCCATTGAATGTCAAACAGGATACTTCATACAGGTGAGCTGCTTTCACCTGTTTAGGCAGTTTACTGCTTAAAACAACTAATCTTTGAGCATTATTCTTCACTTAAAGAGCCCTTGTCTTCTGCCTTGGATGACTTTGAACAAGAAGAAATAAATTTAGAAAGAAATTTACGTGGTAATGTTACCCCTTTACATACTACCACCATGCCTGCTTTTCTCCTCTAAGAGGTAGGCTAGCCGTAATGTTGAACAGTATCTCAGGTATCACAGTGATACGTTTTATCTGATGATAAGCCAGAGGTGGCTGAGGTATACAGTCTAGTTTCTGCAAAACATACAGTTGATCTCTGTGTACTTCTTCAAAGATTGACAGATTCTTTGTGCGATTAGAGATGAGCTTTTGCCCATTTACACTTTGAGGTGTATTTGGATCCAATAGAATAGCTGTTTTGTGGTGTATAACTAAAAAAATGTGCACGCTTTGGGCAACACTTCTCATACAGCTGCACCAGCTCCAGGAGGTCTTATGAGGAAAGGCATTCTGGTTGATTGTTGGCTAATGAGATTGCTGCTGAGATATATTGATTGAAAATTAAAATATCTTTTTTGCTGTGGCTGTATTAATGGAAGTGGATGGTACAAACTGGGTCCAAATTCTTTGCTTTGAGGTACCGCTGTCTGCCTTGCCTATTTAACAACTTAACAATTAGGTAACTTGTGGAAAGCCTGAAAATTGACATCTTATATACAGGCAGAAGAATTCAGGTTAGCCTATTTAGTTTTTCAAAGCCACGCTAATTAAAAAAGATTAACCTAATTTTTAATAAGAATGTGTATATTACCCACCAATGTAAAATATTAGACGCGCATGAATCATAGCTTATAATACAAAAATGGGAGTAGCATTATAGTCTCTAACAAAAAGTAGAATTAACATTACCTTGCCATAGGAAATCCTAGAGGAAACACCTAAGACTTACTGGAAAACAGGTATTCTGTTTTTGGGAGGGGGAAACAATGAGGTTTCAACCCTCATTTTTCATTCTGTGCGTTGGAAGTGACTTGATTACTTTCTGTAAGGTGTTGGGCTTCTTGAATTATAAAAACCCATTTAAAAATCTTAAACCAAAACGAAACCCATGAAAACCCCAAACCAACCAAACAAAAAACCCCCGAACACCCTCTGTACAACATACCACAAATGTGTTCATATAAGCACAGGGAGATTGAACACATGTGAGACAGTGAACAACAGAAGTGGATTGTTTCTTCAGTGCTTCATGATTGCTCTTGTTCATGTGAATTGCTTTAGCATTTAGAATCAGATCTAACATGATACAAACTTCTCTGTGTGGGAGAGTAAGCAAGATTAAGACAAATTCAGCTCCCTACATGTGTTGTTTAAATGGCTCATCATCGAGAGGATACTTGGAACAGTGTCAGTTCTCATAAACACAAACCAATGAGGCTTGAACAGTGACCCGCAGAAGCGCACTTCAAGGCCAGTTTCCACCTTCCAGGCGCAGCTTGAATACTGGACTCTAAACTGAGCTGTTTTGTCCATGGTGAGCCAAGAGGGATGCATCAACAGCTATAGGTCTCCAAGGCCTGGATAAACAAAACTATTAGAACAAAAATGCGAGTCTTTTCTTCGTCTTTTTTTTTTTTCTTTTATTCCTCTAAGTAAAACGAGTCTTGTTTTTTGCCTCTAACTGAAGAAGCTACATTTCTTTGTTGCATAACTTCTGTTGTGGATAAGATACCCGCACAGCAGGGATTGTTTTTTTCCTCTGTGCGTTTCTCTTTCCGTTTCCAAATTTTCCATTTATCCCTTGAAACTGCTGCTGTTCCAAATACTGTCTCTGAACAATTTCAGTAACACATGCAGGGCGCTGAGTTCACTTCTTGTATTCATAGCCCTGCCAGCTCACCCAGTTTGAACAGTATGAGGCTACTGCTGTTCCCTTTTTGTCTTTTTTCTTAAGTTGGTAAGTTCATGGATGCTTATGAAGAAGCAAGAGGGAGGAAGGACTTGAATGATGTTGAAGGGGGAAAAAAAAAGTGAGAATTTTAGGGGCAGTTCTGTCCGCTATGTCACACTAGCTGGTTTTCCCTCCTGTCCAGATGCTATGTGAGTTGATCAGTTGCCTGTATTGGTCTCTGTAATCGGGCAGATGCCCTGGCTGGTTTCCATATTTTTTTTAATTTTATTTTTTTTAAAAAGATTTTTGCAGAGATGCTCTCAAGTGGAAGCAATATAAAATTGGAGTTCTGGAGTTGAAGAAATCATGGAGATGAGAGACAAATGAAAATATTTGAAAAATATATAAAAACTACTAGCAGAGCAGATAGCAATGATGCTGAAGCCTAAGAGGCAAGAATTGGAATTGGCCTTAGGGCAGGAGGAAGGAAAAGTTTAATTTTCTTCTCCATGTGGTCTTCCCATGCTTCTCACTCCTGGGAAGATTTGCGATCAGCATCCCTCACATAAAAAAAAAAAAATAAAATTCTTGTCATATGCCTTGTTTGGAGTTTTCCACTGTGTGAAATACAGAGTGGAAAATCCTGCTACTAACTGAATTTGGCATCCAGATTATTCTGTAGTTTTTAGAAAAAAAAAACACAACTCTTTTATTTTGTAACAGATGTTACGCTGTTATCTTAGGGAAATGTTTGAAGTGGTGAAGCTTACATAGCAGTGCTAAATTTTTTCTCTCAGTGTTACTGATCTTGATGAAATATACTTGTTCATTGACTCCATTTTGCTGCTTCAGAAGTAAACACCCTCTGAGCGACTCTTCTTTCTCATCCTTTTGTCCCTGAAGTTTTTGTGCAAAACCAGCTTTACAGGCAGTTTTCATTTTGATTTTCGTATCAACTGTGGCTCTGTTGGTCAGGCTCAGCATACTTGCCAAAACAGCCCTTTCAACTGGTTTTAAAAACCGCCTTTCACAGGTCCTGTCCAGCCTCAGCTGCTGTGCCAGGACAGCTCTATTAACTGGATGGTAATGGCCTGGCCACCTCTGCCAGCGCGGTCCCCTGGCTGGCTCCCGAGCAGCTGCCAGCTCAGAAGGTGCCAGGGCTGGCGGGGTGGCTGGGGGATCTCTGCTGGCGTGCTGCTTGCTCCAGGGTTAGCCTGGGCCAGCGTTCAATACCGTGCTGTTGCTGGCTGTCAGGACTTGGGGCTGTCGTGACAGTCTGTCTGATACATGCAGTTGCTTCTAAGAGTAATTGTAGCTGGCTGGAAGCTCACCAGTGGCTGCGGCTGCTGCGATCTTGCATCTTCTGTACAGAAACAGAATATATAAAGCTGAGAAGTGTTAGAGAGCAATGTGCGTTATAAATAACAATCCTTGTAATGATGAATTGCTATTTGTAATTATTCAGGGTATAACATCTACTTTTAAGGCTAGGGTTAATTGTTCTGTGTTTTTTCTAAATCAATCTGTATATCTTATTACTGTACTGTAAGAAACTAATTCTGATCTAAGTAGCGTTAACATAAGTGAATAATAACTCTCTTGGTAATAGTGACATTACCTAAATGTAAATGCAGCCCAATGTTGAGTGCAAGTCTGAAGCTAATATTGTTTGGTAGGAAAGCAAGCTGGTTTGTATGTCACACTTACATTCAGTTTATGAAGTGATAGACTCCTTTTCTGAAATCCTGATACGTTTTAATTAACTTTCTTCATCTTCTTGACATAGTTATATTCATCGCCTGATCTTTTTTCCTCTGAAGTCCTTGTGAAGGAAGCTGAACAATGTATTGAAGAATTAACTTCTGCTTTGAACTTTTGAAACACTGTTTCACAGCTAATATAGACCTTGTCTATTTAGTTATTTTGGCGTGATTTAAAGATTAACATTCTTCATCACGTTTTATTAGAGACCTTTAAAAGTTTTCCTGAGTTGGTTGGTTGGCTTTTGAAATGCTTTCAGCAAGTCTCTTCCAAAGAGACGCAATTTTAAGGTACTTTTGATGCGGTATTCCATATTCCTTTGAATCACCGAATAGCGAAGGGCTCCTGTTCTGTTTTTGTTTATCCCTAATTAGTTGTGTCCTTCAGTCCTCCAACTTTTGAAGGTTTGAAATTAGCTATGAGAGCTTATATAATGCCAGGTAAAGTATAGAGTTTAACATCTCTCAAGTGACTTTATGCATAAATATGGAGTTGCAAGAGAAAGTGTATGGCACTTGAAACATTGTATTCCAAACTCACGCGCCGTAAATGCTTTCACAAAATGTATTATTAATATTTTTTGGTTCTGCTGAAACTGTAATATCATAATGCATTACAGCGATATCTGTGACATAAGTGACAGCTTTCATCACTTATAAAACTATGCTCCAGTACATGCAGTAACGTCGCCTTTAGACTTACACTGCAGTGATTGCATCTGGCAGTTGCATATGGTGAAACTTAGCTACTGCCCTTTTAATTAAATTATAGTTGGGAGCTTGCTTCTGGGAGCTTGCTGATCAACTGAATTTCACAGTAAAATAACAGAAATGTGACTTATTGTGAGTAAGGGAATTTGCAGTGCAGGCAGGAAGTTGTTCTTGTATCTAAAATAACTGATTGCAGTGTGCTCTCTCTGCTGCTTCTGATAGAAAACAACTGCTGCAGAATTGGATCACACCCTTCCCCTCCCTTCCATCCCCAAACCACCCTAAGGAAATCTGAGGGAGAAAAAACAATGCTACGGCTTCATTTAGGATATCTTCCCTAGATGGTTGCACTGTGACTGGAGTATTATGTTGGCCTGTTCATTCAAAAGAAAAAAAAATCCCAGGAGAGAACTTGGCAGAACTGGCTCTTGAGAACCTCTCACTAAGACGAACTTCACCTCCTGTGTCTAGGCATTGTGTCCCTCCTTCCACAATAAAATCAGTCCTAAGAGGAGGTTCCCACTGCTGGGCTGACGGGTCTAAGGTAAGGCAACTTTCAGGCACCCATGTGGACCTTTCTGTTTGTGTCTTGCTCTGTTCTTGTGGGAAATCCAGGCATTTCACTTCTGAATTGAAGAAGATGCCCCAAATTTTAAACTTATTGCAAAAACAAAAGAAAAAGTAAAACAAAGAAGTTGAGATCCAGGCACTGTTTTGATGGTTTATTAAGTTTTAATTTTTTAGTTTTATAGCATACACAGAAAGCTGTCTAAAATGAAAACAAGCATAACTAATGCTTCTGAAATGAAGCACACTGATTCTTTCAGCCAGTTTTACCCTTCTCTATAGTGAATCGAGGTCAACATCTTCACCTCAAGACCAACGTGCCTGGGAGTGACCTCATTCAGAGTGGTGTACAGGGCTGACAACCCTCACTGAAACACAAATATAATATATTAAAAAAAAAAACCAAAACAATCTGTGCCTGATTAAGCTGCTTCTGTGAGACTTGACAGGTAGACTCCCCACTTTTGGTCTGTTGAAAGCAGATCTAATGTTGTATTTCAGTCTCTAGCCTTGAAGCTCTCCCCAGTCAGGCTGCTTTGACTTTCTTAGAAGGGCTACGTGCACACCCCCAATCCTGGGCCTTTAGAGTCCCCAAATTCTGTAATACCTCAAAGTTTCTCCTTCACAGAGATTGTTTGTTTTGTGTTTTCTTATTTATAGCTTTTTACTTTGTGGGGCACATTGTAGCTGTCACAAATAAAAGCACTATGCCAAACAGTTTCTAAAAAATTTTTTTTCTTGTAGACAGAAGAAGCAAATAGAGAAATTTTATATGGATCCTCACAATTGCAGGCCTTACAGTAGTGTTTTTGGAAGTAAGACCACCTTTTCTTAATTGTCTAGACATGGATTTAGATGTTTGCTTTAAGCTATTCAAATTTAAGTATTTTGGACATGGCTTCTCAGCATCTCTTTTTATTTTTTAATTGGAGCTGAGGGATAATGCTTGAGGAAGCTCAATTAAGACAACTTTGGATTGCATAATTGCCTCAGCAGGTTAGTGACTTGGTGCCAAGCTCCATGAAAGTTTAAAAACATTTGGGATTTAATGGTAGAAATTGTCAATATGAAAGTTTTCATTCCATTTTCCTTTCAGGTTTTCTGGAAGCTGCTGGTGTTATGGGGTCACTTAAAAAATAGGAACAAAGAATCCTGAGGGGCATGCTTTGCTGTGTGTTGGAGCGCAAAGTTTTAGTATGGTCCAAACACTTCTTATAGAATGACTCTTCTTTGTCTTAGTCACTATATACTAGAGGTTTAAATGCCCCAGTATTTGGTACGTTGTTATTCTACTGCTTTCTGATAAAATTAACCTCAATGTTTCTGCTTCAGAAGGCAGTGACTCCATAATTGACAGATGGTGATAAAATCCCAAAACTTTGTTACTAATGTTTGCGCCGATTGAAATATGGATGTCACTGCGAACCTCTGAAACAAACAGATTCAAACAAGCTTAATGATTCTAGATGTGTCTGTAGAATCTCTGTTTGACAAGGTCATATGCTCACATAAGATAAGGATAAACATTTTTTGCAATGTGGAAAATGTAAATACTTACCCTAATATGGAGGAGTTGACTTGCTGGCAAAAGTAACACGTCATAGCTAGCATTTATGTGCCTGCCTGGTATCAAAAGGCATGTATAATTTCACATGATTGTCATCACTTCCAATAACCAAACTACTTCTAATAACCCAAGTACTCTGTAGGTGCCTTTAAATACTGCTTGCACTGTCCACGATAGCTGTAACTTAAAACATTTCATCGATGACTAGTTATTCTTCTATTTCCTTGGGTATATTCTTCTGGCTATAAGCAATAATACCTCATGAATTGCATAGCTGTTGCTCTGAGAATTGGTACTTTTATTTACTTCCTATCACCTTCAGGCAGGTGCTCCTCTATCTCAACTCCACATGTAAGCATGCCCTAATGGATTGTGTAAGTAGACCCTTACAGCACTTGGTGGGATGTAGATTTCCCATTTAGATGTTTGATTACAGAGGTTAGCCTTTGCACTGCTGCCCCCTGTATACCTGCCTGCTTCTACTTGTTATGTAAAAGAAATTATTTTTCAGGTTAAGTCAACTCGGGTTATAGCCTTGTTTCACAGTACGCCGTCTGTCAGTCCCGGTGCTGGAGGGAGAGAGCAGCTGAATGAAGGGAGGAAAAGGACAATGAACACAGTAAGCCAACTGATGGGAGGAAGTGCCACATTAGTTCTGTAGGATATTCTGGAGGTAAAACCACAACGTTCCAGATGTGAGAACAGTAATGCTAGCTGGAGATGGAATTTATGCCCGATCTTTAAATAAATCAAAATCTGAAAGGTTAGATTCTGGGACAAAGCAGAAAGGATTGAAGAAATTATTCTTATATTGTTCTGAAGTACAAACTGATTGAGTGGATTTGCAAGAATCTTGAGATTTGTGATAGCACACACGTTCTCCTCCTCGTTGCAGGGCAGCATGCCCGAGGCAAGCCTTAAACCAGTCCAGGAGCTCTTCCTCACTGCTGTGTACCTCCTCTGCACATCCTTCAGGGTAGCCATGACAACCGCCGCCTGGTCCTGGTGAACAGCTAATGATCTTGTTAGCTGCTCAGTGTATCTCCTCTGCTCAACTGGTGTCCACTGGTTTCTTTTTGGAGGGAGAGTTGTGTTGATTTTCTAAATTGTTATTACAAGTTATGCAGTCTCTTTCTACTCTTGTACTGTTTAATAAGATTGCCAACAAGAAGTCATCTAGAGTAGAGGTGCCTGCGGCAATTGCCATGTTTACTAACTGGCAAAGCAGCAGTGGCTGAATTTCAGCAAACTCGTCTATCCTTTCATAATTACTCTGTCACAAACATGATACAGTTTGGGTTGCATTTGAGGGGAAGGAGGAAGCACCTAGCTCCTACCTAGATACATAGATAGTATTTTTTTTTTTTCCTCTGACCAGCAGCCTTGTTCCCTAAGTAAATTCATCCCTCTCTTTATAAAATTGTCCTGCCAGACTTCTGTCTGTAACTGCAGATGCTCCTCTTTACAGAAGAGAATGTAATCAGTCCTGTTACCACACTTGCTTTTCTCCCCGAGCTTTTCTTTTATACACTGATCAGAAGGAATCAGCCGTTTTTCTCGTTTGTGCTTCCCACACCTTTGGTGTTTAGCTTGCACGTAGCCAAGAGTAATCTTTAAGGCAACTAATCTTAGCTTCGTCTCTGTGTGCTGAGGAACTAAGGCAATGTATCACAGCTTTATTTTGTAGGTTTTTAAAGCCATAAATGAGTTCCTTTATAAACCCACAATCTTTAAAGGTGTGAAAGACAAGGAAATTATAACCCCTTTTTTTTCAACCTGTCTGGCATGCATGAGGAACTAGAATTCAATACGAGATTGAATTTTTGGCACCTGCCTACATTGAGTCCCATTCTTGCTGTTTCCAAATTCACGGTACTTCATGTCTGTGAACTCAGTTTGAGTCTGTTGATATGATATCTCTCAAAATATCTTGGCTTACAGAGGATGCTTGCCCCTTTTGCATTTTTCTGAAAGCATATGTAATGAACTGAGTAGTTCAGGGTTTGTGGGTGTGAGGGGGCGATGTTGTTGTTCTTCCTCTTAGTCATTGCAGCCTTATGCTTGGGGAAAGGCAAGAACTATAGTTAATCAGCCCTGTATTCTAGCCTATGAATCGTTCTTCAAACACTGTTAATACTGGTGTTCCTTCTGCCCGTGTACAGGAGTACATCTGTGCTGGCCACAGGGCAAATGAACGGGAATGCTGCCCTTCAATTGAGCTGGTTGTGACCTGTTGTGGAAATGTGGTAGGCTGAATTTCGGGACTGATAAAAATCTTTACAGAAGACTTCTGAAATTTTGAATGAAAAGGTTTCCTGGGAATTGAACTAGTCATGCCCTCAATGCAAGTACCTACTGAACGACATACCTCTGGAATCTCTTTTATTATTAAGTAATGTGTGAGGGAAGTGACAAAAAATAAGAAAAAAATCAATCGCTTTAAGTTGTCTCCAAGAAACTTTTAAGCTCCATACAGATCAGTGTCCAAAGGCAAAAGAAGCCCCCGGACAAAATAGGCATGTCTCTGTACCCGGAGCAGAAACACCAAAAGAATCATGTAGGAATGTCAAATTGAGTGGAGCTAGTGTTATAAAGAAGCGTATGTATGCCGATTTACATTAAAGTTGCAGTAAAAGTCGCCAGGTAACACCTGCACAGGTGAAACTGTGCAATACTGTCTCACATGGAGGTACAGGTGTTTCTCAGGTTTTTGAAGCAATACTGTGTTGCTTAGTGTTCTGTTGCTGCTTTTTTGTTTTCACTGAGAACAATTGCAAGCAAGAACAAAACTAATACTCTGACAAACCTCTGTAGCAAGTGGTGATTTGTGATTCACAATTGTTTTTCAAGAAGAGGCATTTGCAAGGAGAGTGTTTGTCTATTTACACTGATTCTTTGATTGCTGGTGGTGTTCATGCATCAATTAAGATAAAATAAAACAGAACTTAGATTTTTGTCAGAGACTAGCCCTCGTATCTTTGATCTTAACATCTGTGTGATTAAGTGAAGGTAACTTTAACAGCTTTTTTCATTCATATAGGTAGCCAATATATGCAAAGTGCATGCAGTAACGTTTGAAACTGATGGTTCTTGATTTATCTTTTTAAACATTTTTCAGTGTGGACTTTGACTCCTTTTCAGCTGATGCAGTATTATTTAACTAGATTTTGGTGATGCAGAACAGCTATGACAGACTGTACCGCTGATGATTCTGAAGAAGAGCCTTAAAAAGACTGACTAAAAAGTTTGATGATACTCATGGGAATTGTTTAACTTCCTGGACATATGTTACGTAATGTTCAGCTTCATTTCCTTCACTTAAAAGTATGTTTGTGAATAGGGTACAGTCAATTTAAAAAATGCTCTCCATGCTGCTGCAGAGACAAAACAGAGTGCCCTCGACCCTTACTGAAGAGACATGCTGAGAACATGCTGCACCATAATAAGTGCTCAGCTGTTCGTTGGATCAAGACCTGCTGCATGAAGAGGCATGAGGAAGCATAAAACGAAAAGTAATATAGCCTAAAGTAAGGCAGAATCAGAGAAGCTGTAACTGTTATGACTAGAATGATAATTAAGAGCTGGATTCCCAGTTGTCAGTAGAACAGTGTACGCTTGTACCAGAAGTGCAAGAAGAACTGAACTGAAGAATTTACCACAGACAGATTAGATGGATAAGATGAGACCATTTTCACTTCGGCTGTCAAGGATTCATCAAATGTCTGTTCTGTTTTAGAGCCTTCTCTCCACTGACTGTCACCCACAGATCTTCAGTTTGCTTTAAAACATCTTCTTTTGCATTTGTACTCTTATTCATACATTGGGAGAAAGCCATATTTTCTCAAATATCTTGAGAGCACTGCCAGTAAAAGGGCTGGTCACATCCTCTGCCTATCCTTGGGTACTCATTCCCACCTCCCTAACTCTGTTCCTTTTCCCTGGACATCTGTATGGGGAACTTCACTGTGAACTCCATTTGAAAACCTCTGTAGACTAAAAGTGATGTGGAAGGGGCAGGGAGGGGAAATCTAAATTGTTTGGATTTAATTCATTCCTACTGGGAGCTTTAATTCCGCACAGCTTAACCTCTTGCATTGCCATGAGTGGGATTTAAGCATGTATTTAAAAACAAACTTTAAGTTTGGTACTTTGTCTTGTAAGAGCATTTCAGTATAAATTTTATTTGTCTCCATCTATGTACTTACTCTATTCTTCTGTCCAACTAAATAATGAAAAATATTACAACTTGATTATTTCACATGAAGAGCTTTTCTGGAGTGGTCAGGAAGAAAGACGACTTTGATTTGTATGTAATTTGTGGGGGTTTTAGATTCGAATAGTCTAGCCCACATGTTAAGCACTTCATTAAGATGTAAAAATTTTCCTACACCTTCCCCCTGGCAATTATTTAAGCCTGTCTGGCAACAGCACATATGACAAAGATCAGTGATGGAGGGCTGAATAGCTGCCTCTGCAACTAAAAGGTTGGGGAAATTTCCTTTTTTTGAAGTTGAAGATTATCTTATGTCTCTTGTAACCTTGTCAGGTCTCAAAGTGAGCTCCAACAGTTCTTGATACGGGGGGGTGAAAGCTTAGCTATCTGTATAATTGCATCTGCAGCGAGCAATGCGGCTTGTTTGCTTAGATTAGGATGTGAGATTCCCCAAATTTGCAGCCACCCATGATGGGTTCATCCTCAACAAAAGAAGGATGAGCTTCTGCTTATCTATTTTTTTTTTTGAGTACTGCTTTTGACACTGCTATAGACCTCCTGTGTGACGTAAGTTTGTAAGTCTTTCTTGCCTTGTACAGCTTTTAGGATCAGAGATTAATCATAGAGTGGTTTGGGTTGGAAGGTACTTAAAGATCATCTAGTTCCAACCCCCCTGCCCTGGGCAGGGACACCTCCCACCAGACCAGGTTGCTCAAAGCCTCATCCAGCCTGGCCTTGAACACCTCCAGGGATGGGGCAGCCACAGCTTCTCTGGGCAGCCTGGGCCAGGGGCTCACCACCCTCACAGTCAAGAATTTCTTCCTCATATCTAATCCATATCTCCCCTATTCCAGTTTAAAACTGTTACTTCTCATCCTATGGCTTCACTCCCTGATCCAGAGTCCCTTCCCAGCTTTCCTGTAGCCCCTTTAGGGACTGTAAGGGGCTCTAAGGTCTCCCTGGAGCCTTCTCTCCTCCAGGCTGAACAACCCCAACTCTCTCAGCCTGTCCTCACAGCAGAGGTGGCTCCAGCCCTCGGATCATCTTCGTGGCCTCGTCTGGACTCGCTCCAACAGCTCCATGTCCTTCTTATGTTGGGGGCCCCACAGCTGGACACAGCACTGCAGGGGGGTCTCACCAGAGCGGAGCAGAGGGGGAGAATCCCCTCCCTCGCCCTGCTGGCCACGCTGCTGGGGATGGCAGCCCAGGATGTGGGTGGCTTTCTGGGCTATGAGCGCACATTGCTGACTCGTGTTGAGCTTCTCATCCCCCAACACCCCCAAGTCCTCCTCAGGGCTTCTCTCAATCCATAATCAATAATAATATTGAAAACCATAATCAATCAGTAATACCTGGGCTCAGCCTATAACAGTGATGTGCTGAATGAAGCCTTGTATTATTTAACATTAGGAGAGATGTGTGCTCTGGTGTGTTGTTGTTTTTTTAAATAAAAAAATCTAGGATGCCGAGAATCACAAAGAAAACGGAAAATCCAGTTATTTTCTGTAACTGAAACCTTAATATCCTTAAATATACAATAAAAGGAAGGGTTACAAAAAAATTAACTGCTATTAAGAAAAGCAATTATTGGGGAAGTTTGTGGTATGTTGGTAATGTTTTTGGACTGCAAAAAGATTGTCTTGGTCTTTATGAAATAAATAGTGATGGTCATGGCTCAGACTGAAGTGTTTTCCCTTTGGTGGCAGTGAAGTGCTGGGTAGTTTTATAAGTGTACTGAAATAGTAGTCATCAAGTAATAAGCACAATATGAAGCTGGTGCTTTAGGCTTATGTGACTTACTCTGTACCATTCTTAGAGTAAGAGCCTTTGGTAGAGATTTTTTTTTTATATCTTGCTAAGAATCAGAGGGACATTGATCAGGTAGTCCAGAGAGATGGAGTGATGCCAACATAGAGGGTAGCTTATTAGAAATTGAGAAAAGGGGCATATTTCTTTTATATATGGAAGCAATTATCAGAAAGGACATGTGGGGTAGGGGAGAAGCAAGGCTTTAGCTACCATATCGCACTAAGAGCCTGTGCTTTTCCCCTGAAGCATGTGTGATTGCTGCACCGGTTCATCTATTTAATTGTCTCAGTGAAAAAATAAATAAAAGGCTGATTCACGGCTAGGGGGCAGGAAGAATCTTAACTAGTGACTGCATCAGTTGCTGCGAAGGCACGTATGTGTAGCCTGTTGCTTTTTATATTTTCTCAGCTATAGAATGTGAGTAATAATGCTTAAACTACCTATCAGTGTTGTGTGAGTTAATTAGATAATCCTAGATAGTCCTTTGAAGATGAAATGCATAATATAAGTGTTGTATAATGCTTACTAAGGGTCTCTGTGTCAGGTATATAGAAAGCCATGGTAACTGCAGACACAGGAGAGCTGGGAAGCATAAGGCGCTTGGGCTGGCTGCATGCAAATTGCCTTCAGTCGAGCAACAGAATAGCACATTCACACAAATTTGTCCCATGCTGACAAGCCCTGCAGACTGGCATAACGTGTAAACACTTCTGGGCTAAAGCTTTTAGTCTTCTGCTGCCTAACCTACTGCTTCAAGAATCTTTGCTTGGTTAAGTGTCAGAGATACTGTAAGTGGCAAAGAGACGGAACTGAAATGCAAGCTCTGTTGGCTTGGTGTTTCTGACCCAAGACACTTGGCGGCAGTGGGTCAGATGCCAAGGTGGCATGAAATTTCAAGGAAAAATGGAAGGATGGAGACATACATACAGTGCTCCAGGAGCTGGAATTTTAGTATCAGTAGTTGTGTGATGAGGGAAACTGTGACAGAGTGAGAAAGAACTGTTGCTTACTGACGCAGTGTAACAAAGTTTGGAGGACGGACTAGTCAAAAGCATTAGCGCTAACCCTTTTTTCTGTTGAGTTTACTTTCTTGTTTCCCGTGTTCTTGTTCCCCTGGATCTTTCTTACTGTTGTATACATAACTTTATCCTCTAAAGATCTCTGAGCAGATGTTGTCTCTATGCTAGCATAACTAACCAACTTTTTGCCATTATTTACTAACAAAAGGGATTTAATTTGGTAACTAAGGCATGATTTATTTTCCTTTCAGAGAATTTTTGGCTGCTTGCCATGTGTTTTGCAATTGAGCAACATCACGGTACATTTCGTTTGTCACCGGTGTCAGCAAGCTCTCTTACAGTGCTTGAAATAGTTTTACCAGTTTGGGGCTTAGGCTGACTTAAATGAATAAATTGCATCTTACTGGAAGGTCAAATAAAAGAAACACGGATTTGTACGTCTCCTTGGTGAAAAACTAGAGAAATATGTACCAATTTCACATCAGCATTGCTTAACAACGACAACAGCAAAATTAAAATGTAGAAGTAGGAAAGGCGTTGCTATGTCTTTGAGGTCTAACAAAATGTAGAAGGTATGACTTGTTAATCTATTGCTGAAAGATTTCAAAAGCATAAATTCACATAATGAAGTGGGTTGTTTTTTTGAAAATAGATCATTACTTCAGTATATGTATTAGTTTCTCCTCCAGATAACTGAGTTGTGCATTGAACTCCATAACTAGGGTTGTTTTTCCACACAGATTTAAAACTAAAAGCTTACTATTCCCTTTTCTCTCAAGTTGAATCTTTTATTACTTTCACAAGGTTAACTTATTTTCTCTAAAATTTATCTTGCAGATATTAGAATCTCAAGACATGTATTTCCTTGGACTGTTGTCTTTGCTTGTTTTTCAAAGCAAAGCCTTCAAGACAAATTTTCCTGATGAAACCATTGCTGAGCTTTCTGTGAATGTTTACAATCAGCTGCGAGCTGCAAGAGAAGATGAGAATATTCTTTTCTCTCCTCTGAGCATTGCAATAGCCATGGGAATGGTAGAGCTTGGAGCCCATGGAACCACTTTGAAGGAAATTCGACATTCCTTGGGTTTTGACAGCTTAAAAAATGGTAAGGCCTTTTAGTCATGTTTTACTATGGGGCTTTTTGTCTTAAAGAAGCAGATGGCAATGCCTGAACAATGATGGAAGTGGCCTGGTCATGTCTGTGGATTATTAATCAGTAGGCTTTTTGGCATCCTGTTTGATGGCCTGAGCGTGCTGAAGCATGCTTCAGTGGATTCTGCATAAACTGAGAGAGGCTAACATACAATCCTGGCTTGGGCACCTGAATTTTAAGCAATTGCAGTTAACTGTTGATCCTGGTTTCTGTCTGCAAAATAAGGATGCCTTTGCTGCTAGAGTTAGAAGAAGATTTTTAGGAACATTTTTAGGGATTATAATGAAACCTGAAAAGGAAAGCAGCAGTTTTAGCAATATTGCTTATAAGAAAGTATGAAAATCTTTGTAATTTAACTGGAAATGTCTCTTACTTTGACACAACTTGTTTTGTTCTTGTAGGTAGATTCTTTATCCTAATTATGTGTCATTAATGTTGCGTCTGCATTGGCATAATGTCACATACAGATACACAAGCTGATTTAGGAAATATATGGGTCTTGGCTGTTTCACCACAGTACGCCACATCTTCCCATCTGCCTTTCTGAGAAACAGGATGCATTTCTTTAGCAGAGAACAATACTACCACACTGTTCCCTCTGTAGTATGGGATGAGCCAAGTCGTGCGTCTGGATGTAGTGCTGTGCTGTGGAGTGCAAGCACGGTCTGTTAGTGCAAGCAACTGTAATATGACTGCAAATGGAGGGGATGAGTGAATGGCAAAAAAGGACTTTGAAGAGGCAATTTCTATGAATTTTGATGTCAAAGTAATTGGTTTGAAACCTGAATGAAATTTCTAATTCATATAATGTACTGGGCTTTAAGCCTTCGGTGAAAGGATCTTGGGGAGGAATTTCTGAATACAGTGTTCAGCAGTGCCACTGCACAGATGATGCCTCTCTGTGGAGACTAAGCACATTTTTAGTTCTACAGTTTGTCCCTAAAACACTGATAAATTATCCTTTAGCTATAATTGAAGAAGCTAAGCAGTTGATTTGTTCACTCTTCTTACATATGAGTATCATTCAGTGTAAATACTCCAATGATTTCTGCTTGGAATTTATCATTGCATTCAATTTTTAAGGTTTTGTTTGTTTTGTAGGTTTTTTTTTAAATTGGAAATTTCAGTTTCAGGTAGACAATGCAACAGTACAAGCTTCCTATTTTAAAGCAGACTACTCGAATCGTACTTAGGATTCCTCATTACCCAAGCAAATGATGCAGTACTACCCCACGCAGGATCCTGGCAAATTCTAGAGGTGTTTGGTTTTTTTTTTTTTGCAGAGAGATTTCTATGGAGAACTCGTTAGGTTCAAAACTTGAAGTTGTGTTTTTTTTGTTTTGTTGGTTTTTTTTTTCTTAAACAACTGTCTTTTAGGATGTAACGAAAATTCTGTTAAGGATTTGTGGTGGCAAGACTTAAAAGTGTGACTTATAAGAATTTAATTACTCTTTTGATGTTAAAAGGATTATCATTGATAGTTTTGTCAGTGATGGGATCCAAATGTCTTGTTAATTATGCTAATTATAGGTAGTAGAAAAAAATAAGCTCTAAATAATGTGTTCTGCCTTGTGGATTGTTCTTTCAGATCTGAAGGTGTGTGTAGATTTAGAACCAAGTTGATTTAACAAAAAAAGGCTCTTTTTTTGCTTGCATAAAATGTCTTTGTGAATTTCCAGCAGAAAAAACATGGAATAACTTTCTTTTCTGAAACACCAAATCTGTTTTTCTTTCCTCAGGTGAAGAGTTTACCTTCTTGAAGGACCTTTCTGATATGGCAACTACTGAAGAAAGTCATTATGTTCTGAATATTGCTAACTCTCTCTACATACAGAATGGATTTCATATCAGTGACAAATTTCTGCAGTTGGTGAAAAAATACTTTAAAGCTGAAGTCGAGAATATAGACTTCAGCCAAAGTGCAGCTGTAGCTACCCACATCAACAAGTGGGTGGAGAATCATACAAATAGTAAGTCCACGTGATTCTTTTATATGCTTCCTGCAGTAAGTGTTTGTGCTTCCGAAGTTATACAGTGTTGTTGAATTGTTGCCTTGGCTTTTATCTGTTCCATTTGAGACTAAAGTATCTCCTCCCATAAAAAGAATTCTAGTATCAGCTCTTTGTGAAATTATATTTTTTTCTTGTGCATGCATCATCTGTCTTAAGTAATATTAGCCATTGCTAATCATATAGTAGTATCTGTCTGAATATTTTTGCCCTGTCTTACTATCTTAAAGTACCCATAACATTTATTGAAGGAGAATGTTTTAATGGTTGGCATGTGCATAGTATTATAATACTGATTTCAGAATCAAAAAAAAAAACCCAAAAGATAAGTACTATTGCGAACTGCAGAAAAGTTGTCTACAAAAGGGTTATTGGCCTATGAGTTAGATGTGTGGAGTATTGCTGGTACTCTGAGGAACTCATCGTTCAAGGTGCTGAGAAATAGAATACTAAGCAATACAAAAGATAATTTTGAACCACAATATCAGATCCTGTAATTTAATCTTTTCCAATGTGAGGAAACTAGTTATCATGTTGAGAGAGTGAAGACTGTCAACAGTGTTTCACAACAAAAATTTGCAGCAGAGAAGCAAGCAAAAGATTATCGATGTAAATGTGCATATTCAGATCTGCATGATGTAGTGCCTGCTTCGCTTGTGGAATCTCAAAAATGTGACACTATGAATACATGCAGAGTCCCAAGGTATGAGAGTGAAGTTAGTACCCCATCGTAGGGATCAAAGCATAATCTCATTCTAGTTCATCTGGCACACTCTGGAGGTTGATATTTTAAGACTAATTCGACAGGGGTCTGTCTCTAACATCAGTTGTACCGTTGTAAATCTGAAGATATTGGAATACCCTGTCAGGAATTGACACATCACCGTGTAGTCTGAGTATTTAAGAATCACTAATGCTTTATGGAAATGTATGGCACCAAAGTGGAAAACCACCTCATATAATGCTTTTATTCCGTTTTGGAAATGATCTGGTTTTTTCCAAGGGAAAATGGCAGCTATTATATTCATTATAAATTTTGCCCTTTATCTCAAGCTACAAAAATAGAGGCAATGTAAGTGATGCAGTGGATTGCAGAGTATTTTCAGTGAAACACAGTGTCTGTCTGAAGGAAAAGTAAAATTCTCTTTCTTTTAGAAAGAACAGCAAGTTCCCCTGCTTAACACCTGCCACATGTGCTGACCGAGCTCATAACCATTGCCCTGGAAGGAGCTGTGCAGAGCTAACAAAGGCAGCTGTGGGTCTCTTAGCATTAGGTTGCGATAGTAACAGTCCCTCAGCCTAGTCTCTGACCACTAGATCTCATTCTCTCCTGCCTGCCAGCTCTGATGGAGGAAGCTTATTTTCTCATTAGGAAAGGGGTACAAGACAGGCAGGTTTCCAATTCCAGCGTGTTAAGCATGATGGGATGCTTAGAGCAGAAAACATAACTGTCAAGGTTTCTCTGGCCAGAAAAATTCTTAACGTTACATTAGTATATTAGCAAGATGTGGCTATGCAATATAAGGGAATATGATGTACCAAATAGAAATGGAAAAACTGGAAGTGTATTCCTTCTCAATTTTGCCTTTTTTTTCCAACCACAGAGAATGAGTATGGCAGTATGGGTCACATCTCATTTCTAAGAATGTTCTAGATAAAATGAAGTACAAACAGCAACCCAGAAGAAATACTGTCCCATGATACACAAATTTCACACCAGTTAGTCGGTGTCATATGCTCCAGAAAGCAAAACTAATCTGTATTTTAAACCATGGATTAAGAAGTAATAATCAGACTAATGAATGTGTTTATTTTTACACCTCATATTACAATGTCAGTTAAAAATAGAAGTGAGCAAGAAGGCTATCAGACGTAGGCTGTAATTCTTCAAGAATAGTGAAAAACCTGGTCAGTGCACAAAATTTAACAAACTCGAATTATTCTGCTGAAAAACAAGCCATTTAAGATGAGCTAAAGCAGGTAACAGACTGTTTTCTGATGATGTAAATGACTTACTGAGGAGTAGGAGCAAAGCAGCTGCCACGCTCAGCTGACATACCTCCCATGAATAGAGCAGATGCTAGATGTTTTTTCTCTTTTGCTTTTCAAGAGCTAATGTCAGTGGAAAAAATGCTATGAATTTATGGGGTGTTTTTTTTTCTATGATTAGTCCTTACTTTGAAGACAGTAGGACATTACTGAAACTGAATGCTTCCTTCAAAATTTGCCCAGGTGAAGTTCCAATGGGTATACTTACACACTTTAAATTAAGCACCCATTTAAGTGCTTCTTTGGACTGGAGCCAAATTTTGTAGAATTTCTGACCTTAAGATGATAATGCTGATTTGTATTATAGTACCAATGTAAACATTCCATATGCAACCCCTTTTCCACTTGGTTTCATTGTGGGCTTTAGTTAAGTAGTGATCAAGAAACAGTTGACTAACATGTACTCGATGGAAGGGTTTACGCACCTACACTGTGACTTAGGTTTACAAAACACTGGCAGTTTAATTTGAGATTTAATGGAACATCTGAATTGGAAATGACATGTTAGAGCACAGCTTTTTATTTTCTTGCATTTTTCAAGCTGTCTTAAGTTTTGATTTAATGCTCAATTTGACATGCAGACTGACGGTTGGTTTTCTTCTTAGATATGATCAAAGATTTTGTGTCTTCGAGAGATTTTGGTGCTCTAACTCATTTGGCTCTCATCAACGCTATCTACTTTAAAGGCAATTGGAAATCACAGTTCAGACCTGAAAATACAAGAACTTTTTCTTTCACTAAAGATGATGAAAGTGAGGTGCAGATTCCAATGATGTACCAGCAGGGAGAGTTTTACTATGGTGAGTTGGAGTGTTAGCAATTCGAAGCTAATAATTTTTCCCTTAATAGGTTTGTTGCAGTAATACTCGTTTATATTGTTGTCTGTTCTTCCACCTAGAATTTTAAATGTGGTGTTTGCCCAATGAAGGGACTCTGATTTTGACGTCTTTTTGTAATGTGCTTGCTGGTGCATTATAACTAGATGGAAACATTTATAACGACCTCTTTCTTGATTACTTTTTTAGGTATGTGTTTGGTGCCACATGGTGGATTTCAGAATGTTTATCCATTATATCTAACCTATTTACAATCCTTGAGCTAGTTCTGCTTCTCACTAAAATATTTTTCTTGTGCTGCGCTAAATATTAAAATGAATAATGTTTTCTCATTACTGTCGTAATATCCTTAGAAGGTAAAATAGGGTTCTTTGAACAGCAGGACTACTTTTGAGCTTGAATTCCAAGTGGATTCTACAGTGGCTAGCACTGGCAGTCTCATGATTGACAAATTATCTCTCCTGAATAAAAAAACCTCTGCCCATTTCCATGAAGGTCTTGACAGCCTTAATAACTTAAACTTCCCTCCATCTAACGAATGGAAGTTAGGTAATAGATTCAGAAATATGATTATCTACAAACTGCGTGATTGCATTAGCTTGCTTCTTTTAAGAATGGAGTTGTAAGCCTCAAATCCTATGACGATTAAATTTTATACAGAATAGAATAAAGAGGGTGTTAGTTCCAGTATCTAGTAATTACTGCCTAGTATTAGCCTTCTGTTTTCCTCCTAACTCCAGTGAAGACAAAAGCAAATACTTCTAATAGCTTTTTTTGTTGTTTTTCTTTTGTAGGAGAGTTCAGTGATGGCTCCAATGAAGCAGGTGGCATCTACCAAGTTCTGGAAATACCATATGAGGGAGATGAGATTAGTATGATGATTGTTCTTTCCAGACAGGAAGTTCCACTGGTCACATTGGAACCGCTGGTCAAAGCCTCGTTGATTAATGAATGGGCCAATTCTGTAAAGAAGCAAAAAGTGGAAGTGTATTTACCAAGGTGAGAATATGCTCTCCTGTCAATAGAGGGGGAAGGACTGCATTGAAATTGATTGGAGTAGCAGAGTAGGTAAAACTTGAACGTCTTGATCAAGTCTGCAGTTATGTAGCACCCACGTGAAGCTTGCTTTGACAAGAAAGCCCAGGGGGTGTGCAGTGCAGAATGATGGTTGTTTGAGCAGCAGATGAGCGCTGCATTTGCATTTCTTTCATATGTAAGCTCCAGAAAGGAGAATTTCATCATCAGGAATATATCCGCCCTGAACGATGCTCAGAGTCTTGCAGAACTCATTATGGATATGTTCCATTTAGGCAGGAGCCATAGAAATATTGCAAGTCTGAATTAGCAGCTAAAAAGTTTCATTTGCGTCCTAATTAGATTTCTGTGCGCTGCTAATTTAAAAAGTTCTAATGGTGTGTGTCTGTGTAGATACAAATGGTTGAGTGTTGAGAGGTAATTCCAGTCAATTTGTGTCTTTTGTCTTTTTTTCTTACTTGTAATAACTGCTGGTTTCTTTTTCCTTAAAGGAGCAATAGAATAACAAGACGTTACTACCAGAAAGGATGAAACTTCTGTCAGTTCATTTGTAGACATAAGTTGTGTGTGCTCAGTGGCATATTTGCTCACATATACCACTTAGTTATCTTTCGTAGAATTTTATTTCATCTACTTTCAAATATTTTTCATGCTTGCCCTGCACTTGACTTAGTAACAGAGTTGTTTACTACTAAGTGTCACTAATAATGTATAGTTGGATCGTGATGTCCTTGAAGTGATTCATAATGATTTCATTGAAGTGTTTGTATAGAAATATGGCACAAGTTTGATGTGGATCACTTCTGCTTATTCTACTTTTGTGGCACTGTGCAGCAGGTACATGGCAGCAGAAAAAATAAACTATAGTGAATCCTTTTAATGATTAAAAATAGTTCTTTGTTTTCAGGTGACATGGGGATTTGAGTCTGTTATATTTCACATGTAAAGAGCAGGGCAAGAATCCCTGTGGCTTATTGGCTTCCTGTCCAAAGCAAAGAGCACTTTCAAGAAGGTAACTGCAGCTGAGCACAATAAAACAAGGCTAGCCAGGATAAATTAGGTTGAGACGGACTGGTGCTGTCAACATGCCCTGATTCCGACTTGAGATGGAATTCCACTTCTATTTAAAACGGTTACGCTTGGAGTCAGAGTGGTGAGGGGACAGCAGCATTTTGGGGCTGTTTTTCCCTCTGTCCCTTAGTAAGAGTTCCTTTCTTTTTTAAGTAGCATTTTCTTTGAAAAAGAAAGAGCAGGAAAGAGCTGCATTGCAGGTTTTATACAGACCGAATCTACTGTACATTATTCCTCTGGTTTTTTTGTTTGTTTGTTTTTCTCTTGGAGCTTCAGGTCCCAGGAGCTTTAGTATTAGCAGTCCACTAAGATGCAGAGAAGGGGCGTTTCTCCTAGGCGATAATTCTCCTGCAGGCTTGGGCAAACCATACCTAGATGCTCATGAGAAGTAAAATATGAGGATTCTTCCATCCCTTAAGCTTTCCTTTTATAACTGGAGTATTTCACAGCCTGTGTGTCAGGTGCTGAAGCTGGACATCTTCTCTCAAAGAATTTCTAGGGTGTGAGATCCACAACAGAAGTCTCTCTCCATTGATTATATAGAGAACCTGTGAAAACTAGCTTCCAAATTTAAGAAGCCTAGGTATCTAAAGTTAAATACGTGAATATCATTGAAAACATATTAATTATGTTTATGACTTGAATTAAGTTCATAGAGGTCATTTTGAGATTTGGTTGCTTTTAACCAAAAGCAGAGATTCCAGGATTCTACGTAGCCAGGTTCTCAGACATGATTTGGAGGCTTAGGTTTTGTGTGGTCATAAAATGTCCTTATTTATTTCATCCTCAGGCTAGTTGTCATGGCTGTCGGTCTTATGTAAGAACCTCAAAGAACTTGGTAAACACTTGTGAATTAAGGCTATACAAAGGCAAAACAGGTACAACCAGGTGCTGATTACCTTCAGTATGTTCAGATTGTAAAAGATAACTATCATGAGCTTAAAATTCCATATAGTAATACTGCAGTTTCCTTACAAAAATTCCAAAGATTAATTGTATGCTCCCAAGGTGTTGGATTTCCATTAGGGATTCAGAGGTGATGTACAGGATTTTATCAGTGCTC
>VYZM01001235.1:30147-45915 GCA_013398915.1 Dromas ardeola | reverse complement strand
TGAAATTCCATGATTCCATGAAGAGAAATACTGCATCTAGTCTCCTGTAGCTGGACTAAAGAGAGGGAAAGCAGCCTTGCCATTAAGGCACATAACTGAGGCTCGTTTAGTGGGAGTTTGTTGCTGGCTTTACCATTTTTCTCCCTCAGCATGGATCTCTCTCCTGTGTCTGAGATCTCACTTACACCGTCCCTCTCCAGTGATTTGTTTTTTCTATACAGGGCCTAAGGCTGAAAGAAAAAATAAAGGTGCATATTCAATTTTAAAAGCTGAGTTGTCCCATGTGGTTACTGTCAGACTTTGAAGTAGAAGTTAATTAATAATGTGCGTAGCTTTCTGAAAGATCACGGCGCACTTCCAGGCAGGTAGGCACTGTGGTCTCAGTGCTGGCGCTCAGGCACTCAACCCAGATGCGGCCGGGTGACAGGTAAAAAAATCCCCACAGGCATCCTGCAAGCCCTGCCGCCAGCCCTTCCTGTCGCAGCGTTCTGCCCACGCACCCCGGCATCCTCCGCGGGGGTGCGAAGGGATGGGGCAACATTCCGGGGGAGCCGGAAAGGTGTGCGAGTCGGGAAGCACACCCTGCACACTGCAGCCTCTCTGCTGTCATGCTTTCATGCCGTGCCTAACACAATCTTGGTTGAATCACCCACAGAATATCCTCCACTATTCCTATTCTGTTTTATAGTTGTCAGTTTTCAGCTTTTTAACTTTTTTCCTTTTTCATTCTGAAATGCTAACACAAATAAATACTCCTGGGATTATTTGCAGAAATTGCAATTTGTATTCATATCGTGGCTTTTTTATGTAACTAAGTCAAATAATTTACATTAAATTTAAAATTGTACAGTGAAGTAAAACCCGACTTGGTTTAGCCCTATGGTACACAGCGGTATCACTGTAAGATTATACAGTCCCCTTACTTACAAATACCTCTACTGCCTCTGGGACAGAAGAACTAATTAGAAATAAAATTAATAATTAAAATTTCCAAGCCTATCAATAAAATCAGAGAATCAATACAGTTTGAAACATTAGTGCAAAACAGGATAAGTGTCATAGATCCTGCAGAAGTTCTACTTTAATTGCAGATTGATTAAAAATTAGAAAGCATTAATTGCCATCTCTAAGGGATCTATACATTTCAATGTAGATATACTTTTATATCAAGAATTTTCCAGCTTTTCTTTCTATTTATATAAGTACAGTATAGACCAATAATTTTCATTATAATGTAAAGGACCTGTCGTGAAAGCACAATAACTTCACAGTCCTGTGTTTCAGCAATCCCGGATACTGTATTTATTTTCCCTTGGCAGGTGGTGATTTTGAAATTACTTTTCTTCAGTGAAAATATCTAAAAAATAAGTAACTCACTCCTTTCTTCATATGCTTATCTGTATTTGTTTTTTAAAATTTTGGGGGCAGGAGATTTTGTTAAGGAAAAAGAAAAAGACTGAACTTCACATGGACATAAGTGTTTTTTGGAGTGGTGTTATAAAACCTGACTAATTGACAGTACTAAAAATATGGATAGTCTTTGTGAAACAAAGGTGCCGTAAAACTGCTGTACAATTCTTGACATTTTTTCTCACAGTGGATAAGATACACATAGAAATCTTAGACATACGTAGAGATCTTTTTGTGTAATTGACATGATTGGGAAGGAAAACTGATATTATTCAACGAAGGCGTGTGAAAGCAACTCAGACTTCAAAAAATTGCCATGATCTTTCTGGGTGCTATTTTAATTTGCTCAGCTATAACAAAGGAGACTCCTGCTGTGTAGCTGGGTTGAACTGAACCGAAATGATTACAGACTCCAAGCTGTAGATCTTTGCCCGAATTCCTTATGAATCCTGTACTGATGATATTATTTCCCAGAATTACAATCTGCTACTTGATATCCCAAAACAGCAGTGTTTGTACTTGCTTGTTTCACATGTCTCATGACCCTAATATTGACCACAACCCCTTTGCTTAAGAAAGGGTTTCCTTGCAGCTGTAACATTTATAACCACAAGCATATTGTCAGTTTGCAAAGAGTAACGAACAATAGAGACAGCAGTTCATAATGCTGTGAACTAGTCACATTTCAGTAACTAACCCTTCACAGATATTAATATAAACTAACCGGTATCCTTTTAAGAAATCCTTATATTGCACTTTCCTTTGTAAAATATGCTTCTTAATGCTAAGCCCCCATGGTTCCTTAAAATAAAAGTAATAAAGTAATATTGTGACAGAAATGACAATTAACATGGATTTTAAACTTCTGTAGCAAGTCATTACATTGCACAATTTCTTTATGCTATTTAAGACAGGCTGGCAGGAGCTAACAGTTGTTACGGCACATGCCTGAAGGAGACTTTAAGCCCAGACTGTATTTAGTAAGTGTATCATATAGGACTGTATATATCATTTATTTCGTAGTATTTCCTGGTAGTGCCATCAGCCCTAGATGTGATACAAACGCTTTTGTGGTATTCCCTGGCTTTTCCTTTTTTATTTCCCTTGGAACTGCTCCCCATGAGTCGCGGTGCAGGCTGACCTATGCATCCCTCCAAGGGTGGAGAGGAAATCAGTGCCCTGCTGTCTCCTTTGTTCATGCTACCCAAGTGGTCCAGGAATGTAGGAAGAGGACTGGCTCCATCACAGGACTTTTATCTTTCCCTAGAGTTAGAGTGCTGCAAGGAAACAAGCAAATCCATCCCTCTGCTGACCCCTAACTGCTCAAGTCAGGTGGGACAGAGGCAGCAGCAGTGTGTGCCGTATATATAAGCTGTATCTCACAAACCCACTGAGAAAGGGAGCTGCAGCAGGAGAATTGCTATTTATCTTGAGGAAACAATGCCTCCCTGGGTTACTCAAGGGTTCATTTAGCTTTTGCTGAACCTTTTGTCCTAGGATGGCCCACAAGGAATTCCCTAGCAGCTATTACGGAATGTCATTGTAGTTAAGTCTCAGAATAACTCTGCAAATAAATGAGACCTTTCAAAGGTGTGACTCTGTATCAAAGAGGCTGATTTTAATGCAGTAGTGGTAAATGTCTGATTCCTTATGTGCAAGGTTTCCAAAAGTGGTTTTATTTCAGGTTCGAGCTTTTCATCTCCATCTTATCAATCTCTAGGCGTGAAAAAAGCAAATCCAAAATGTCTCCTAAAATGACAGCCAGCCTGCCCCTGACCGTGGAGCTTCTGAAATCATGCTGAGCGTCTCATTAAAGGACTCTCAATTATGGTTGGCTTTCTGCCTGAAATTTGCATGTGAAGGGTGATGGCTAGCCTCAAGGAACTACTTTTTTCTTTCACCCTGAAAAATTACAGCTTCTGAAGAGAGAACTTTGCAAACTGTCCCTGCTTATATAGACAGCCAAAGTCTTCTTTTTAGTGTTCAAGCCTAAGATCTGGAGGAGTACATACAGCCAGAGGATGAAGAGATGGGAATGTTGGAGAAAGTAATTCCAATGCTCATGGGAGTGAAAATGGATCACTGCAATCATTGTTACTAACTTGGCCCCAGGCTTCTTCTCCGGCAGAGGAAAGAGCAAAATTAACCAGAACCATTCCAAAAGTGAGAAGAAAAAAAAAAAAGGGGGGGAGGTGGTGGGGAAGCTCCACCTCACAGCAAACTGTTATAATTTCTTTGGCTCAGTCCCAAACTGTATTTACCCTTCTCACAGGAAGCATCAGGCTTCTACTGAGCGTAGAACAGGATTTGATGACTCCTGTTGGCAAACACAAGTCGGGTGCAGGGAGTCTGCAGTACTCACGCCAGCGTGCCCGCTGATTTCGCTGGTATCTCTTGCAGGAGGAAGGTAAACGTTGACTCAGATTGCAATTTTCCCTGTATCTTTCACACCACTCTTTTGCAGAAGGACAGAATATCTTCATTTCAAAATTTTCTTCATCTTTTTCTTTCATTATATTACAGCAACACGTCTTGATATGAGCACGATCTCATGTGAAGGGACAAATCATAACAGACTACAGTTACTATTCCTCTTAGTAAAAAGAAATTGCTGTGGTGTCAGATGGTTTTCTAGTAAAATAGCTGCACTAGTGCACCTGGCAGGAGAATATGCAGAGAATGACAACAGGTGCAGTTTTTTCCTCTGCTCGTGCAAAGGAACAAAATTAATTAATTGTAAAATGGATAAACAATAGAATATTGAAAATTGACAGTGATTTAAAGGAAAAGAAAATGGACTGACCATTATTTAATATTATTACTACATTATTAGTATAACATTATTAGTACTACATCAGTACTAACCAGTGTAAAACTTATACCACATCAAAGAAGTAAGGAATTGCCTTTTTTTATTTGCTTTTACCAGCAACCTTTCCACTGTATATACTAAAGTGTAAATCTCATACGTGAATGGCAAAGAGAATGTAAAACTAGATGTGCAGATAGTACAGCTGCATTAAGCATTAAACTAAAACTGGTTTACTGTCAGTAAAAATATTTTTAACATTGAAAATAATTTTAATTTCAAAATTACTTGTACTTTAAAGTTCAGTGAATTAAAGTTGAGACTTCTACATGAAAACTGAATTCTGTTTCACATATTTTTGATTTAAAATACACTATATTTGTTGCAAAAATATGTATAACAAGACACTGGAACACTCTGAATATTTAATTAGGTATATTATGATTTTGTCCAATATAAAGTGTGCCTATTTTGTTTCTAGCAATGTAAATGTTTTCTATTCTTTCCTTTCAATAAAAAAAAATCTCTTTTCAAGTGAATTAAACTGATCTGTTTTGATAGTACATGAGCATTTAAAAGGATATATTTAGCAATTTTCATACACTACAAACCACAAACTGGATTAAGGGCAAAGCAGTTCATTTAGTGCATTTGCTGTGTTTCCATCTTCCCAGTAATTTCAAAATAAATTTACGAGGGGGTTTTGGTATTGGGTTTTTGTTTTGTTTTTTTTTTGTTTTGTTTTGTTTTTACTCTGAAATAGTTTAAAACACAATAGATTCGAATGTTAAAATGGTTTCAAGAAATATTAATAATGTGGAGAAGATGCTTCTTCCTTTGATTTGCAGGAAAATCTATTCCATAAGAAATGATTGCTTTTCTTATGGAATGCCCTTGGTCCTTTTTTTTTTTTTTAATGACTTCTGATAATGTATCTGTAAGACATTGTTAGGAAAAAAATAATCTCCTCATCAGATATTCTGTGCAGAATGCAAAATCCTCCTTCTGATAAATCAGCTCTATTCTCAAAGTGACAATTCTTACTTTGAGTTCCAGGCTGTACTGCAGCTCAATAAATTTGGGGAAGAGACAAAAAAAAGCAGAAAAACATGCCGGAGTGCAAACTCTAGGAAAGAAAAAAACCTATATATATTCTGTATGTTACTTAAGGATGAAGAGTTTTGTTCTAATATTTAGTTTCTTCTACTTCATTTTGTGCCTATGTTCTTCCTTCTTCAAGTTCCTAGTAGCTATTGTCATTGACTTTAATGAAACTGGTCAGAATGAAATAAAACGAACAGAAGCCACTCCTTCTGCTAAGTTCGGCCCAGCCAGCAAGCAGCCAGTGCCTTTAGCAGATGTTTCTGCTTTAAACTTAAGACAACTGAAACTTTAGGTACTTGTTGTAAGTATTGCTCCAGGTGCAAATGCCACCACAGATTAGCATAGAAATTTGCCACCAGGTGCCCACAACAAACTACTGACCTTCATGGCAATATCACAACAGGCATTTAGGACTGCGAACAACCGAACAGGTTTCTGAAGGCAAGATGCTGATGTCTGACCATTGCACAAAGTGGGGTCTCTGTCAGGCTGGCCCCAAGAGCTGCCACATGCCTTTGGTCCATGTGGAACAGCAAGAGCAGGGGCACTCCCCACGCACATTATTTGAGCAGCTCGAGTATTTACAGGGACACAGCACAGCATCGTGATCCGGGACGGTCTGTGCTTCTGTCCCTGCCTCTACTGCTGACTGGTCAGGGGATCTTCAGCAGTTAATTTTAATTAAGCAGTTAATTTGAGCAGCGTTAGCTGCTTGGGATCAGCAGTTATCCAATGGAGATGGGTGGCTAAACCTCCCTGAAGATCTGGGGCTTCATGTCCCTGTGTCTGCGTTGTTCCATCTGTAAAATGAGGAAAATACTTTTTGAGGAAAAATGGTTGCTGTTGACTAAGATAAGAATGGTAATGGTCAACTACCATTGCACGATCAAGCTCGAACAGCTGACTTTCCCCCATTTATCAGTAATAGAAGCTCTTCCCTCTTCTTTCTCATAAAGCTCACAATGCCAGAACCCCCCTGCGTTATATTTAAGATACAGTTCTTTAATGGTTTCACCGCTAGATGAATGTATATGTACCCTTTGCCCTGATCAGCTCAGTAACATGGCAAGACAACCCCTGACCCTTTTTTATTAGCAATAAATCATTGATCTATTTGATTCTGTGTTCTCTGAGCATATGGAGGAATACTCATTTATTATTTCATATAGGGAGCAGGGATTTGTCTCTAAGAATTTCATTGAGAAAGACAGAAGAGGAAAGAAGTAAGGTTTCTGTTTGACAAAGAGCTTACAGACATGTTTAATTTCAGTGGGATCCCTTTAAAAATCAGAAATATTCATGATGATTTTTCTGGATTGAGTCTGTATTTTGGTTTTTAGAAAGTGGAAGAAAATCGAATACAAAGGGCAGAGCACCCAGCATAAAGGATACTGGGTTAAATACCTAGACTAATTTTTGTTCACCTGGCTTTAAAATTACCAGTCTTGACTTTGCAGCAACAGGAGTTGCTGCAGTTGCAGTTTCAGGAGAGGTCCCTCATTCTTTTTCACTTTCTCATTTGGTCTTCAGCAGATGGTAAATCCTTTTGGATAACAGCAAGTTCTTGGACACCATTTAAAACAGTTAAAATCAGGAGGATTCTTCTTATGAAATCTAGCAGCACCTGAATGACATACGAAATGTAGAAACTATGTAGTAAACAAAGTTTGGATAATTTCTTAGCAAAAAGAAAGGACAGCAAAGCTCCTAACATATGATAAGAGCCAACCACATAATTGTCGTAACAGGTAAATTTTTGCTAAATGAAGCAGCCGTGGTTTGGCTTTAGATTTTGTGCCATGTTTTCATGTACCATTTTTAATGCTCTGTTCTTCTCCCGCCACCTTGCAATTCAGTGAAAACTTTGATTAAATTGTACTACAAATACAAAAAATACCTTTAAAGGTTCTTGGAAGAACAATTCTTCTTAATGGCAGTAATATTCCCCCAACAGAAAAAGATGGGTAGGTTAGAGAAAGGTACTCACCTGGGAGTGGGGCCTAGAGTCTATTTTTATTCTGTATCACAGCATAGTTGTACAACAACATAGTCATTTTATTTTTCTAGGCTAAATATTTCTCATTAATGCTTTTTTAAAAAAAAAAAAAAGTTATAAAAATGGGAAGAGGTAATTTGTTTCTCAGAGGGGACTGTTTAGTAGAGACGACCTGGCTGAGGAAGGCACTAATTAGGTGGTAATACTAGGCACAATCATAATCCAGTTCCTATTGAGCCCAGGAACTGGTATGCATTTAAATACAACTGAAAATGAATGTGACTTTACGTGAGTTTAGCCAAATGATTAGTCACATCTTTAGAGCAGTGCTTTCCTGAGTTATGACATGCAAGACACAAAAATTTGTGATCATTATTTTTCAATGTGCTAATGCTTTTTGTTTTATTCTGTTGTTAGTGCTTGCTTGTTATTTACTTCACAGCTGGGAAAAAACCCAAGCAGCAGCAGCAGCAGCAGTGGCGGTGGCAGCACACGAACAACGCAGTATCTTGGTAATGCACTCTGTTCTGAGTTGCTGACAGGGAAATGCAGCAAGAAGAGGTAGCTACAGACTTTTCTGACTCACACAGGGCAAATATTTCTTACCAGAGTAGTCGTGCAAGGGCTGAATGGGTAATGAAATACTTGGAGCACTATCTTTCACTGATCATTTTAATACAGCGCTAGTTTGAAGGTTTTTGCATAGCAACACATAAGACACAACGGCATTCTCTTATTTAGAGCTGTGACAGTGTAATATAATCACATCACTTGCATACCAATTCTGAGCAATTAAAAGAATCTGCCGTTTTGTTACGGATGGGAGAGAATATGCCAAATAAGGCAATATCTGTATTTAAGTGATTCAAAGTGATGCTGAATTTTCTAAACTAGGTAACAACTCAATTGCATGAAAGACCAAGGCTAACCCCACATCTTGGATTCAGACCTCAAATTCATCAAGTTACTATGGGTACAGTCATATTTAAAATTTTGTACCAGTATACCTAAGGTAAGTTATAGATAAGAAAAAATCTTTCTCCTTTCACCAGTATGGAGTATGTGTGTGGATGCTTGAAACTGTTTTAAAAGAGTTTTTCAGATCTGGTCTAAGTATTATTTTAGTACCACTGTTGGGTCTTTCTGTTCTTTCTCCCCTCTCCTACTCTCCTTCATTCTCTGAAAAACTGGAAAGAAAATTCAGTTATTCCTTTGAATTGTCTGAGTACTAAGTATTTCCCTAGGTAACTACAAGTTACACAGAAATAGAAACAAAGCAAAAAGTGCATGGGAGGTGGAGCAAATGAAGAAGGTATTACTGTAGAAGAAAATAACAGCTTTCATATAAAGTTTTAATCTTAATTTTTCCATTGTTTTAACATATGATCACTACAAACCTTTTTCCTATATGCTCTTTGTTATACTTTAAATGTTGAAAACAGTTGTTTTTTTATTAAATTCATTTAAAGGCACTACCTAAGGCCTCATACTAGTTTTAAACGGTACTGTTGAGCACAGATCTGTGTCTTTCCCATAGTTTTCTAATAATTCTAAACAGTTTTAACATGAATAGAGAAATGAAAAAGAATCTAAAAATTTGTGGAAGAAGCATTCGATGGGTGGATATGCTGTGTAATGGTAGTCCATAGTATTGGAATAATAATATAGTACAGAATAGTATGGGTAGTATGGAACGGTAGCTCATACTATTTAAAAAAAAAAACAACCAAACACAACTTTCAAATAAACATTATGTGTCTGATAATAGTTCAGTTTGACACAGAATTTTAAAAATTTTAAAAAAAGTTCTTTTATCTATGTCCATTAATTGCAAGAGTAGTATCACAGCATTTTGTTTGCTTTCACTATGAGCACCTCTGCAGTCTTCCCATGAATTGGAAGGAAATTTAATTATACAGTAGAAGAAGGTATGGTTACACTTTAAAAGTGTTGCTCTGAACATTGGGTAGCCCCACCTGCAAGGCTGATCTATATCTTCTTTCCCCAAAATGAGTCAGACATTGCTTAGGTCCCGTTTTCACGAAGTTAAACTCTGGGTTATTTTCACTCAGAATAACATATTTTTTCTTCTGATATACCAAAATCAGTGGGAATAGAAAGAACAGAATGTAGGAAAAGAAAATACAACTTTTTTTTCTTAACTAATAAATGCTAATCACCATTCCCCATTAAATGAATTTAAATCCCCATTTCCATCTGTCTGATCAGGCAGGCACTTATCCCCAGCCTGTCTTATTCTATGTTTGAAACTCACTATGTTTCTAGTCTGAAATCTTTAAAGGGCTTGTTGGTTCTTAGAAGGTGGTGCTGAATTTTCTCTTCTCTCTCGCTTGGTAGTTGCTTCACTACTGGAGCCTTTACAGCTATTTAGGCAAAATCTTAGAGGGGTGTAGAAGAGCCTAAAATTAAGCAAGAATTATATTTATCCATCCTTCTAAATTCACATTTTTTTTTCTCTTCTTTTCTTTTTGTGCTGTTTGGCAGCCCCTTCCTAACTTAAATAACTGCAGCCTTTGGCTTTCTGTCTTGCTTTGATGCCATGGCATGTTTATACAGCCAACCCCTTGAAGAAAGCCCCCAAATGGGTATCACAATAAATTTTTTACTCCCTACCAATAATATAGATGTGAAGACAGGGGTTGAAAGGCTGTAGTAGATATCTTAGTTCTGCCAAAAAATAAATACTGCAGGTACTGCAAAATAGGTCCTTTGATCAAGAGGGGAAATTCCAGTTCAAAGAATAAGGGCTTCATATCTAGTTTAAGTGTGTGTGAACAGCTAGCTGGCACTGTTAGTTAGAATCAATGGATATCCTTTTCTTTTTCTTTTTTTCCTGTAAAGGGTAACCACTTTTCCTTGATGGATACACGTTCCAGATGAGGAAAGAATTGTATTTTTTTCTGTAAAAGGTTTGGGTAGTGTTTTGGGTTTGTTTTGTTTTGTTTTGTTTTTTTAACAAGTTAAAGAATTCCACTCTATTATCTTTTATTTTTTTCTTCCCAGAGAAGCAACTGGATTATTCTGCATACAGTTATCAGTGTAATCAGATTTATTCTAAACACAGCCTGAGTAATACCTCAGATCTAATACGAGAACAGAAGTTCCTACAGAAATGTTATAGAATAGTAAATCCACTTTTTTGACATTTTCTTATAGTAAGACTCAGAAATCAGGCTGTGTTTGTTCTGTTTTGGTTTGTTTGTTTTTTTTTTTTTCTAAGGACAACATTCCAACAGGTTAGTAATAACATTTTATTTTATTTTACTTTATTTTACTTTATTTTATTTTATATTATTATTTTATTTTATTTTATTTTATTTTATTTTATTTTATTTTATTTTATTTTATTTTATTTTATTCTTTTGTTTTATTTTATTCTTATGTGATATATGTAACTTGCCTAAACTGCTGTTCTGTGCTCATAGTGTTTATAATCATATGTGAGAAAGTATTGGGTTTATAATGTCAGCTTTATACCTGACAAACAGCACCAACCACAGGGATAAAATCTAAAAGAAATTGCACAAACCTATTACTTCTGGAACTATCCTATTGTATGAGAAATAAAAATAGTAAGAATCTCCTCCAAACACTTCTTGTGTTACTATTAGTCACAGGGGTAAGAATGCTATTTTACCCTATTGTGTAGCCCTCAGGTTCTCTTTATTTAGTGCATGCAGACTTTTTTTGTTAGATGTCTTTAAGTGCATTTATGAAGAAGACATACTGGGTCCTCAAGCTTGTTCTGCAATTTGAGCTTGTACAGTTTAATCGTCACCTTGGTATCCTATTGCAAAAGTTAAACCCTGAGTTATACTCGGATATAAATGTAAATATCTTTCTGATCTCTGAAATTTGAATGCCTTCTGCAGGTCACAAGTCTTGGTTTTAGAATTTAAAGTGGGAACTGAAAGCTCCAGAAGGATTTTCTGGAGAGCTTGGGAAGGTGGGACTCTTGGAAACCTGCAGTACCTTTCCTAAGTGTTGCCCAATAAGAGCCTAGTAAAATGCAGAACTTTTATCTGCTTTCTGGGACCCTTCTGGGGAGGACTGCAGAATCTCAGTAAGATTTAGAAATTAAAAGACGACTGTAAAATAGTCAGCAATCATTGATGACATATTCTGTTGTCCTCTGTAGGTTATTTTTTCCCCTCAGATTTAATGTTTGAGCCTGTCTGTTTAATAATCTAACACATTTTTAGGCCTTCTGTGTTGCCAGGTTTCCTTTCTAAAGTACATGCATGCTGCTGTAGGCTCACCTGCTTGCAGAAATGTCTGAAGAGGGAAAGCCTTTGCAGTATTCTCAATCATCAGTTCTAGCCTGTCTTCAAAAGCTAATCTTTCTCCCTCTCCTTTTATCAGATTACTTTCTTTTTTTTCTGATTTTCAAAATCTCAGAGAAGTTTTCCTTTAGAGGTACTTCCATCTGAAATTCATTTTTTTAACTGTCAATCTCATCAGCTGTCATTTGCTATCTCAGTCCAAGGCACATCTTCCCTGTAATCGTGCAGGCCAGTATTTCTTTCATTTAGTTACTGGTTTTGATCTCAAATTTAACATGTACTAGCATTGTCACTCTACTGTTTGAATGGTGCCATTGATTTAGTTTTGCAGAAAAAAATGTATCATAGGTACAGTGGAAAAACGCTTGCTTTGTGCAGGCTGGAATCATGAATGAAACTCTCTCCAAAACCCAGGAAATTTATTTTGCAATGTATTAATTTGCATAATATAGGCTGTTAGAGTGCTTTATTGGAATACTAAAATGAAATAATTTTATCTTCCAGTTTTGATGTAGCTTTCTTATACATGAAGATTTACTATGTCTGTAACACAGAGCCAGTAACTAGAAATATTTAAAGTCGCTAAATGGGGGTTAGAGAAATGGACTGAGGTAGCACAGAGGTACTCTGCTCTGATGGTTGTGCTCCTACTCAGCAGGAGATAGATCATTAGCTGGTGTAAATCAGCATAGCTCCAGAAGCCACTGGAGCTACACCAGTTTATGCAAGCTGAAGTTGCAGCCCTGGAAACCAATAGGCTAGTAAGGACAGAAATAATGGAAACCAAAATTAGAATATTTTTAAAAAAAATTGTCTTTTCCTATTTATTATTCTTGCTAATTATTATTCTTCTATTGTTGCACTGAAGTGAAACAGTAATAACAGACAGTCACTCTGAAAAGACAGAAGGCAATCCTGATCAATAGGAAAAAGGGTCCCAGGTCACGACCCAGAGTCAAAACACAGCCTGACTGTGCCGCTGAAAGATAGGGTTCTTTTTCTATTCATGAGAACGTATACAGTGAATAGTCATAATAACCAGGACACATCAATGTTAATCCATCTTCTATTACAGAAACACTTATACTGGATCAAGCTATAGCTGTAGTAGCTGTAATTCAGTGTGCCTTTGAATCTGTCTGGCGCTGTATCTCATGAAATATAACGAAGCTGGTGAAGGGTCTCGAGCACAAGTCTTATGAGGAGCGGCTGAGGGAACTGGTGTTGTTCAGTCTGGAGAAAAGGAGGCTGAGGGGAGACTTTATTGCTCTCTACAACTACCTGAAAGGAGGTTGTAGCCGGGCGGGGGTCGGTCTCTTGTGTCACGTAACAAGAGGAAATGGCCTCAAGTTATACCAGGGGAGGTTTAGGTTGGATATTAGGAACAACTTCTTCACCAAAAGCGTTATCAAATGCTAGAACAGGCTGCCCAGGGAAGTGGTTGAGTCACCATCCCTGGAGGTATTTAAAAGACCGGTAGATGTGGTGCGCAGGGACATAGTTTAGTGGTGGACTTGGCAGTATTAGGTTAATGGTTGAACTTGATGATCCTAAAGGTCTTTTCAAACCTAAATGATTCTATGATTCTATAAGATCAGGTAAAGCTTCCTCTGATTTTTTGGGACTTCTTGAGACAAAAGTTACTTTTACATCTGCAAAAACCCCACTAGACATTTCTTCCATTAATTCTTCTGATTTATCATTGTCATAGTACTAGACATAATAACAATAGCTTTTGTGGCTGCATTGGTCATCCAGTTTTAAAACTCATTCTTTAAAAAATTGAACTAAGCAAAACCCTGTATTTGATCATATAATTTGATAATTTTGATTGAATTCTATGCCATAAAATATGATAAAACTTTATGCATGTTCAATATTTTAAAGAAAATAGTAGTCATCTCTAAAATAAGGAAGTTTATCCAATCTCCATCTGCTTCAGTTGGGGAAATCAGTCTTGGGAAATTAACAGCACTGAGGAATAGCTACCTTGATATGTACCAGTTTATAAGTTGTAGTTTCTATGCTCTGACTATTTGTCTACTTCAGTACATTTATGGAGATGTGGTAACCCAAACTCACTGGTAACAGAACAAACATTGTTACTGCAGCTCTATACAAACATCTTATGGTGCCTTTGATGTCTCGTCTTTGCTACTTATTCCGTTCCCCCACTACCCCCCTCTAAAAACAAACAGAAAAAAAANCCTTTGATGTCTCGTCTTTGCTACTTATTCCGTTCCCCCACTACCCCCCTCTAAAAACAAACAGAAAAAAAAAAAAAACACAAAACAAACAAAAAACCCCAAAATTTCCAAATACGGTTGCAGATGAGGCTTAAAGTCAGATTTTTGTCAAAAATTCTGCAAGAACATTTCAAGTTACCACAAAACGCAACAAGCTGGGATAATCTCCTAAACCAGCCAGTTAACAAGTTACTGATGCTGTTAACAACAACTTTCAACTTCTTTTTCTTCCTGATTCTAACTACAATAGTTATTCTCCACACTGCACAAATCTTTGGCTAAAACTCTAATTAATTTAATACATTTTCATATTATTTCAAAGTGAATGTATCAGTTAATAGCATTCTGGATAAATCTGAGTTATGCAGAGTCTTATTTTTTAGCACTGTTTCTAAGCAAAGTACACTCAGAGGCCCCCAGTTCTAGCATCAGAATTATTCCTGTTCCACAATCAAAAGTGACTTTCACAGAAGGTGAAAACTACCTAGAAGAATAAGTCAAGTTATATAAAACAAATGTGAACAATTTATTACTTTACTTATCACAGACAGGCAATTCTGTGGGTGCTACTTGACAAAAATACTTATTTAAGTTGATGAGTATCATGCAAGCTAAAAGATATAATTGACCTCAGTTCACCAAATTCAGCTAATAGTAATATGCAACATTAATTTCTGTAAATTTGTCTATCATGACTTTGTGAATCAGAATTATTCAAATATAGACCAAGAGGTATACATAAAGCACAAATTTGGCTCCCCATCTGTCTCCTAAAATCTACTCCATCCAGCATATTTACATCTGGCATTCTGTCTTCTTCTCTTGTTGGTGTTGAACTTTTTCTCAAACAATGATGTTCTTCAGGCTAAGCAATGTTCAGATCTGGGCTTTAAATTGAGGATAGTCTTTGCTTATACTGTGAAACTACTGTGAATGCTGTTATTCATAAGGCCTGCATACTATGACAAATCTGAAATACACCAGGCAAAAAGTATTAAAAAACTCAAATACTTGTTTTCCCCAGGACACACTGGAATGAATAAAGAACATTACTTTCTGTTTCACTGTGCTTCTGGTTCCAGGCTATTAGCTCAGGTTTGCAGATGGAGCTTATTCTACATTACTAACTTCAATAGCTCTGTTATGTATCAGTGTATAGCGGAAAAATACCTGAAATTTCTGGTGGAAAATACCACATCGCTTATCTTTCTAGTGCTTAGAAATTAAATTATTCACTGGAAAATAATCACACTGCTATGTCTTGTAAAACACTTGTTTTTCTGTTCTTCTCTGCTATTTTATGGTCATTCTGCAAAGTCTCTTTTGTATATATTTGATGAACAGTTGAAAGTCATGCTGCTAAATATTGTTTTGTTCCAACATGCTTTGCATTGTTCAGTAAAGCTTTTTAAGATTCAGGATTTGTTCTTATAGGTAACTTGCTACTTTTACTGTAGTCAAGCCATTAACAGGTTTTTCTCCTCTGTTTTTGTTTAGAAGAATTTTCTTTATGGTACTTTTCACCTCTTAGACCCCATACTTTGGATTGTGGTTTACAAATAAAAGGAAAACTTATTACCATCAAGCCTTCTTTGAGCCAGGCTTCCAAAATCAAACTTGTGTTAATATCAGGGATATTCACCTATTTTAATTTCAAAACCCTGCTCAATGGTATGCACAGAATCTGGAATACTGTTCCTGGGTCCTTGCTGAGGATCCTCTCTCAAACCCTGACTGCCAGGACTAGTAATGGAGAAGACCTTTGTGGGCTATATTGGTGGTGTATGAATATATATGTATTCATAACGTATTATAAATATGAAATACACTATATAGAAAATATCATATCGTATCATATACTACTTCCTTTCCTCTCCTCTCCTCCCCTCCCCTCCCCTC
>VYZM01001235.1:6326-30071 GCA_013398915.1 Dromas ardeola | reverse complement strand
TCCTTTTCCCTTTCCCCTTCCCCTTTTCCCTTTCCCTTCCCCTTCCCCTTCCCCTTCACCTTTCCCTTTTCCCTTCCCTTCCCTTCTCTTGCCATTAGACTTGCCTTTCCCACCCCTTCCCTTTTTGCCTTTCCCATCCCATTGCCTTTGCCTTGTCTTTCTTCTCCCCCCATATTGCAAATGCACCTCTGCGGTGTCTGTTCCTAAGGCTTTCCTTTTTCATGTGTCTTCTGCCTATGCATTAAGACCTGCCTTTGAACAGACATCCTATTATTAAAATATTCCTCAGTCAAACTATTTGAGCCCGCAAAATACATAATCCCAGAAAAACAGTGAAGAAGTTGAACATCCTGCTGCCTCTGGGTGAAGGGTGGAGGCTTCTCCCTCCAGTCAGGGACAGACTGCATTCCGCCTCAGCCCCTGGCTGACGGTGTGAAACGCCCTTTGAAATGAATCAGGAAAAGTGTTTAACATCCAATTACAAGACATTTGTTAAAAAGGGCAAGAGAGATAGAATTAAGGTTATGGATAGATCCGACTGTCTTATTTATTCTAGGTTTCTTTTGGGTTAACGGAGACTAAGCAGAAGCAGGCACTGCAGAGGCAAGTTTCTGCAACTGCAAAGGCAGTTGTGTAACTGCAAAGGTGCTGTAATATCTGTCAGGCACACTAGAAATGAGAAAGTACATATCTATAAAATAAAAAGACTAAGGAGTTATAGGCTTGGTGTGATAGACTCCACAAACAGCTCATACACACTCCTGGCAGGGTTAATATATAGATAAAGCACTTTAAATGCATTATTAAAATTAAAGCATTAAAATTATTATAGCATTATCTCATCTTAATAATGAGTCAATGCTGAGCTGAAAATGTCCCAGTGCCTGAGCAGCCCTCCAGTTTTTCCCACTACACAATATTTTTGATCACCATGAGCATCAGTATTAGAAATTTCAGCTTTTTTTTTTTTTTTTTTCTGATCAGGCAACATCATGACTCAGCTTGTTTCCTAAGTCTTAGAACAATTAACATCTGCTGAGTAGAACCTAAGGCTTTGCCAGCCCTGTGTTTTTGTGGATAGAGCTACAACCATAGTACCCAGAAGCTTTGTTAGGCTAGCCCATGGCTTGTACTAGCTTAGGTCAGGGTGGCTGAGGTTAATGAGGAGATAGGGACAGCTGTAGTTGGTAATAACTGTTCAACAGGCAGTTTTTATTTAGAGGATAAAGACAGATCGTGTTTATTTAGAAGAACTGAAATTATGCTGGCACAGGAGTATAGGTGGTGATATCTGTGACAGAAGTAACTCTTCTCTTTTTGAAAACTGGTATAGTATTTTGAATGTGCAAAAGTGTTACAAAAGGAAAAGCCTGGATGTTAACTTCTAAGAAGATTTTAAAAGTTAATAGCGTGTCCTCAGAATTAGAGGAAATTTCTTTCTAAGTCTGTGAGATAGGAGTACATAGTGACTGATTTGTGGAGTCACATTTGACGAAGAGTCTAGTGCTGTTGTGTAATAGAAAGTACATAGCAGACCTTCCTTGTACAATCAAGTTCTTGCTTATGGGATAGCTCATCTTTTGCCATACAGGCCTCTCAATTAGGAGTCGGAAAGCATAACTGTTATGTACTACCCATGCTTCACCACAGATAACTTGCTAGGGTATTTATGGTGGCATTAGTGCACTCAGAGGCACTGGATGCTAGATTTCAGAAATTTGAATGTCAGATCAGATCTTACAGTAACTGTAAGATCAGTTACTCACATGGAATTATAGCAAGAATGACATTGTTTCATTCTAATTTTACAGAATTAGCGAATAACCACGGTTCTGTAAAGTAGGCAGAAAGTTTATCTTTGATTGCTTTGTCATGTGTAATTTACGCACAGGACAAGCTAGTCTAACACTGTGATGCTCTATGAGAACACATACAGCACAGGAGCAAGAAAACGCTCCCTGACACAATATTTCAATTATGTTTTGAAAAGGTATAAAATTGCCCCAAACTGAGTTCATTTTTTATTAAAATTATCATATCAAATTTCATTTTTCATACAAGTAAGAGCACAGACATGCTTGCATTTACATACACAGAGACTGTGTCATGCCTCTGATTCCACACAGTATCTCCAAATGCACAAGGTAAAAGAGGTGGGGAACAGTCCTGCTGTCAAAAGCCTATAATCCCGGTAAGCAGATATTTACAGATTTTCACTGAGCTATATACCTGATCTTCAGTGGAAAATGACTTTTCTGACATGATATTCAGTATTTACCTGTGCGAACATGCATTTTGAATAAGAATCTACATGGCAAAAGGTTTTCATAAGAGTATAACCTGGCTGAAACAACAGTTTCCTCATTCAGCTAGATTCACTACTGGCTTCTTATACTACAAGCCGTTGCTTAAAAAATAAGCAATTATCTCCAGTAGCAAATACGCCTTTAAAAATAACTGGAAAGAGTCTGTTGCCAAAAGCTGACTCCAAAACTGCAACTTAGCATGTCTGAGCAAAGGACACAGTATTTGTCTTCTTAACAATGCAACACTGCGCTATAGGGAAATTAGGGTGCCTGTTTGCCAGCCAGTGAAATTACAGCATACCGCAGAAGAGCTTGGCACAGCTCCAAATACGATCACATGGCATTATTTCTTTCAATATGTACTTTCAACTAACTTTCTGTGTCTGATGACCCTTTCATTCACTTTTATCTACATTCTTGTTCTCTCCTATTGTTAAAAGGTGAAATGTCCTTTTGAAAATCAGTCTTCTGTAGTGAGTGCAAAGTAATTGGTTTCTTTTATGTCAACCTTTTAACCAAAAAAAAAGGTATAGGGCACTGTGAAATTACCAAGGCAATTGAACCTGCGTGTTCCACATAGAGAATTAACATTGTTAGGTGAAGCTGTGAAGATAAAATCTCCAGCCCTGAGAAATTTTTATTGTGAAATGGTTTTCTTATCAGTGAGGTTAATGAAGATGTCAGCAAATGGGATGAGGTTTTGCCAAATGGAATTGCTTTCACCTCCAATACGACTTGGAAAAGGTGTTAATCAGTACATTAATCTTATCAGCAGCTCGGAAGTCTGCTTTGAAACTGGCCATTTCTGTTTTTCATTAGGAAAAACTGAAAAGATAATTATTCTCAAAATCCATATTACCAATATTATTCTTCCCTCTCACTCTACTTCAAGTGCATACTTTTGCAAAGATAAGACAAGGATGGATGTGTGGGCAGTGAAAGGGTGGGTGAAAGGATCACTTGCAAATGGAGCTGAAATTTCTCTGGAGTTTTCAAGTCATGCTTGAACAGCCTTTTTCATGAACAGTTATGGAAATACTTGAGAAATCTTTGCATGCATAGCCATCCATAAAACAACATAAAACTTCCTAAAATTATAATGAAAGTACGACATGAAAGAATATTTAGAACATCACACATGCCAACTCATATATTGGTTGATTAGCAAGGAAAATGGAATTATTTTAGTTGATCTGTGGTTGTGTGATTCTGTTATCCTTGTGAAAGACCTTAGTCATGTGAAGTGCTTATTTCTAAGTATTTAGGAAAAACTTTGCAAGAACACTGAAATGTATTGTGCTTGGATTATGTGATACCTTCAGATAACCTTGCTACATAAATAAAATATTGCCATTTACATCTGTGAATCTCTTGCATCTCTAACCTTGTACTATGAATGTTCTTTGAAAGTAAGATGATATGAATTCACCAGTGCTAGTCATCTCCTGATGCGGCTGAAGGAGATATTAAAATCGTTTAAGTCATATAGCACAAGAAGTGTGATATTATATTTATTTTGTTTACTTATGTAAACACAGATTCTTTGTTTTAAAATTAACACATGAATAAAATATCACTTTTAAAGTGTTTGGTTTGTTTTGTTTTAAATAAAACTCACGAAGAAAAAAAAAACTGTTTGAAGGTCTTAACATTAAGGCCAATAAATCTGGGTCAAACTTCTAGCTCTGTCACTAGTTTTCTGGCCCTAAACAAGAGAGAAAATGTTTTTGACCTTTGAAATGACTGGTAGCAGGGTAGGAAAAATTTGTTCTGAAGCTTCTGTTTGAAAGAGACTTTGGCATGTAAAGGAAGACTCAGTAGGAAACAAACTCCCAAATAATGCAGCTTGAAACTCTGACCTTAACCTGCACCTCAGTTCCTTATCTGAATAATAAATACAACAACAGATCTCATACAGACAGGGATCCTTCACAGGTCAAATTCACTCATGACTTTATTTAAGTATTTTATACATATTTAAGTATTATATATGTTTACTATATATGTATAGATATGTATATTATATATGTATTTAAGTATTTATATAAGTATTTATATGCTTATAAATACTTAAAGGGTGGGTGTCAGGAGGATGGGGCCAGGCTCTTTTCAGTGGTGCCCAGTGACAGGACAAGAGGGAACGGGCACAAACTTGAACCTAGGAAGTTCCACCTAAACATGAGGAGGAACTTCTTTACTTTGAGGGTGGCAGAGCACTGGAACAGGCTGCCCAGAGAGGTGGTGGAGTCTCCATCTCTGGAGACATTCAAAACCTGCCTGGACGTGTTCCTGTGCAACCTGCTCTAAGGTGACCCTGCTCTGGCAGGGGGGTTGGACTAGATGATCTCCAGAGGTCCCTTCCAACCTTATGATTCTATGATTCTATGACTGTAAGTTACATAGACATGTTAATCTAAGCAAAAAGAGACAATTCTCCATCTCAGAGGAAAGATGAAATTCAAACTTTTTAGTATTATTTATCAACTAGTTATACTCCCTTTACTCAAGGGCCATAAAAGGGTAGTTACACATGGAGGTTCTTTTCTGTGTTTCCAATTTAAAAAAAATAAAAAGGTTGACAGCCCCAGCTAAAAAACAGTGGTCTCAGCAAGTAATGAAGTCATATTTTATCCCATTTGAACTACCAAAACTCCCAATTACAAAGATCATTCGGCAGATGGGGAAAAGAAACAGCAACAGTCAGAGAAAAGAAAAGGGTATTATTCATTAATAATGGCTCCTTAGTGGAAAAGGAGACAATTTAATCTCATTTATGCTTGCACGATATAGGCACAGCTCTTACTAATGTATCTGCCTTTCCATCTTGTACAGAATTGATTCTAAGTTGCCACCAAGTTGACATTCAGTTTTGGCGATCCACTCAGAAAGAGACTCCAATTCCTTAAAATAGTGTTTACCTTTCATTAGGTATTTCAGAGCTCTGGGGCTTTAACCACAGTCTATGTATCAGTGTGGTGCGTTGACCCTGGATGAATGCCAGGTGCCCACCAAACACTCTATCACTCCCTCCCCTCACCTGGAAAACAGAGAGAAAATATAACAAAAGGCTCGTGGTTCGAGATAAGAACAGGGAGATGGAGATCACTCAGTAATTACCGTCATGGGCAAAACAGACTTGACTTGGGGTAATTGGTTTATTACCAATCAAATCAGAGTAGGTTAATGAGAAAATATAACTAAATCTTAAAACATCTGCCCCCCGTCCCTCCCTTCTTTCCGGGCTCAACTTCACTCCCCATTTTTCTACCTTCTTCCCCTGAGCAGCTCAGGGGGATGGGGAATGGGGGTTGTGGTCAGTTCATCACATGTTATCTCTGCTGTTTCCTCCTCAGGGGGAGGACTCCTCACATTCTTCCCCTGCTCCAGAGTGGAGTTTCACCCATAAGAAACAGTCCTCCGTGAACTTCTTCAACGTGAGTCCTTCCCACAGGCTGCAGTTCTGCATGAACTGGTCCAGCGTGTGTTCTTCCATGGGGTGCATTCCTTCAGGAACAGACTGCTCCAGCATAGGTCCCCCATGGGGTCACAAGTCCTGCCAGCAAAACTGCTCCAGAGTGGGCTCTTCTCTCCATCGGTCCACAGGTCCTGCTAGGAGCCTGCTCCAGCACAGGTTTCCCACAGGGTCACAACCTCCTTTGGCCATCCACTTGCCGGCATGGGGTCCTCCATGGTCTGCAGGTGGATATCTGCTCCACCATGGACCTCCATGGCCTGCAAGGGGACAGCCTGCCTCACCGTGGTCTTCACCGTGGGCTGCAGGGGAATCTCTGCTCTGGTGCCTTGAGCTCCTCCTCCCTCTCCTTCTTTACAGACCTTGGTGTCTGCAGAATTGTTTCTCTCACATATTCTCACTCCTCTCTCTGGCTGCTGCTGCGCAGATTTTGGGGCTTTTTTTCCCCTTCTTAACAATATTATCCCAGAGTCGTTACCACCACTGATGATGGGCTCAGCCTTGGACAGTGGCGGGTCCATCTTGGAGCTGGCTGTCATTGGCTCTGTGCGACATGGGGGAAGCTTCTAGCAGCTTCTCATGGAAGCCACCCCTGTAGCCCCCCCCACTACCAAAACCTTGCCACGCAAACCAAATACAATCAGTTACTACTATGGTCTTTTTCTCTATGTGGAAGACTGAATTCAACTCCTGAACAAAATCAGTTATTAAATCTTGCTAGTACCAAACTACTTTAAATTGGGACAGCTTGACAGAAGTGAACTGCATAGGAACCCAGACAATACTTTGTCTCTTTGCCAATTATTTGTTTTGCCAGCTGAGTAAATTCAGCTTAACCTTGGAAGTGATGGATTCTTGATCTCTTTGAAAATCACACCCTAACTAATTTCAATTTCAACCCTTAAAAGAAAATTTAAGCATGCAGAATTAAATTAATTTGGATAATTTTGCATATTATGTGCCTGAGATACCAAAGCAAATCAGTAATAAAGTCAAGAAAAAAGCATGGCGCTCCTGAAGTCAGGAACATTGGCATCATGTGGTAGTTGCCAGCACTCCTGACTAGACCTTACACTCAGCAGGGCAAAACTTATCCAATAAAGCAAGCCCTTGCACTAAGTAGTGAAATTCCTCTTACTTCAAAGCATGTACTCATGACCCCACCTCACACAAACTTCGTGGTTATGATCCATGTATGCAAGTCCATAACATGGAAAGGAACGGAAAAGCAGCATTTAGCTGCCTGCCTGACACAGGACTGATAGAGGACACATGATCTTTGGCCCCAGACTCTGTTCCAGGACTGAAGAACAGAAAAAAAAGTCATTATGGACCTAGTGGGCTGTGAGTGCCTGAAGATTCTGCTTACAAGCTTAATCACATTCAGGAAAAGTGAACCTCTGCTGGCTTCGGTGGACTGTGAGGTGGCTTGCAAGAGTACGGAGAGATACAAGCGAAGTTCTGGGCCTCTAAATGCTTTATGAAAAAGTACTGAAGACTAGTATTAGATTTATTGAAAAAGTAATAAAATTACAACATTTTTACAGAAATTAAGGCAGCTTTTCTTTCATTGGTACCATTTTAAATTGAGAAGAGTGGAGCAACTAAAATGGAATGCTGTAGAAGCCATTAGTTATACAATAATATAATGTGCACTTTGCAGAAAAATCAGACAGTTGGGACTGTTCTTTCAGTGCAATGATTTGATTCCTTAACATCATTAGAGTGCTCTATAATCAGATTTTGGATACTCTCACATGAATTCTACCCTAATTTTTTGTACCACTAGTGTCAGACTAGTCATCCTCATGTAATCTGGGGCAGAATCAGACCTTGTGGCATACTGTTCCATTTTCATTAGAGTAATGCTTTGACCTTCCATATTATTCTGTCTTTGTTGAATAATAACAGCTAACAGTGCAACAGCATTTTTCTTAGATGAAAGCCTCCTTTATGATATGTACAACTCAGGCAGATAAATGTTTGTGGAGATATTCTTTCTCAGTATCAACAGGGTCTGCAAAATTTCTGAGCATATAACACGATATTCACAGAAATACACAGTTTTGCAGTAATGGCCCATAAATACAACCGGCACAAGACAGTAAAACTATCTTTTTTTTTTTCTTTCTGTGTTTTGATGGACTATTCAGAATAACGAGATGAAGGGAAAGGAGGGCCTTCACAATGACCAATTCCTATGGTCAACTCAGGAACTGTGTTGTTCAGTTCCAAAGGAGTTGTTGTGGTTTTGGCCAAATTGGACAATGGCCGGCGACAGATGCTCGCTCCCAGCCTCTTGTGCACAGAGAAGAGGAGGAGAGATAAAGAGATTTACGAGTTTAGAGGAAATTAAACTACTTTAATGAAATATTAATAATAAGACAAAAAGGAAAATAATGAAATAGATACAGTATATACAAAACCGTGTCAGTCTCCCAGGATGATGTCACCGGCAGGCACTGGGGAAGTCCCAGGCTGGACTCAGCGATGGGTGGGAACTGGGTTCCAGAGATGGAGTCAGGAACACACCGATCGGGATCAAAGGCAGATGAACAGACAGGGGCCTCCTTGGACATCAGCTGTTGAAGGAAGAGCGAGTTGACCCTTTGATCCCTCAGCTTTTATACTGAGCATGGGGCAGATGGGATGGAATACCCCTGTTGGTCAATTTTTGGTCACCTGTCCTGTCCTCTCCTCCCTGCAGGTGGGATCCCTCTACACTTTTCCGCTTCTGACCCTCCAATGGGACAAATAACAAAATTAGCTGATCTTGGTTGTTACAGCAGTAAGTATAAGCAAGAGCCTCGCTGCATGCCATTCCTTGGCACAAACTGTCGTATCCCTCTGAACGAACCGCTTTAGACACAACATGCTGTTAATTTCAGAGAGTTAGAAGAGGCCTAGCTAAGAAAATAAAATTACTGAACATAAAGTTGGTTCTGTTTTACCTCAAACAGTGTGGAGTTCTGCAGGTTCTGTGCATCAAGATAAATAGCTGGGGGAAATCTCCTAGGAGATTTCTCTGCAGTGTGGTAAAGTAAAGGCTTTCTGAAGGCTTTGATAGCAGACTAGAAGAACCCAGGAAAAAAAATAGTTGAAGAAGAAATTTGATTTTTATTGTCTGAAGCATGGGGAGCAATTTTGATCAAAGTAAACAGTAGTAATAATAATTATTATTTCTAATGAAAGCGTCAAGTGCTTAAGACTTTTTTCTTCAATAATTAAAAAATATCATCCTAAAAAAAACAATTTAGCAGATTGATCTGCAATGTTCACATTACAGGCTAATAATTTTGGTCATTATGTTGTTTTCTAAACAATTGAGTTATTTCATTTTATAACGTTCTTTCAAGCATGTTCAATACTTTTTATTTTGTTGCTTTGGAGAAGCTGTGATCTATTGAGGCAATAATCCGCCAATCGAAAACCTGAATAGCTCAGCCTCAGTGTGATAGGCCATAATGTGCATTAAAAGGACCATTATAGTTCACCATGTCAATGATACTGACATTGATCTGAAAGTTTATGAAACTTCAGAATAAGCTGGCAAATTTGAGTAATATTATACGTACTTTTTTAAAAAATGGAAAAAAGGCAACATATTAAATATTTATATGGTGGTCAAAAACGATGTCTAATCACCAATACATAATCAAAATCCTCAGTTCTACAGGTAAAAAAAAATAAATTAAGAAACTCAAGGAGTTCTTTAAGATAGTAATTATACTTATATAACAGGTTTTATATTTTAATAAGGAAAATTTCTTCCACTTCGAATGGTGGAAATGACCACTAACGCCTGGTATTCAACCATAAGAAGTCATCGTCATCAGTGTTTTCAAGGGAAAGTGTAACTACAAATCATAGTCCCAGAGTCACAGAACCATCCGTGCTAGAAGGGACCTCTGCAGACCTCCTGTGTAGCCTCCTGCTCAATGAAGGAAGGGTGAGCATTGCATTTGGATTAGGGTGCTCAGGCCTTCTTCCAGTCAAGTCTTGAAGGCATCCAAAGATGCAGACTCTACAAGCTCTCTAGGCAACCTGCTCCATTGCTTAATTTTCCTAAAGTTCCCCCCCTGACTTTTATCTGGTAGAAACTTCTCTTACTTCAGACTCTGACCAATGCCTGCTGTGGTCCCACAGTCCTCTCTCCTCTTGACAACATCCTCACAGGTATGGGTAGGCAGGTAATAAGTTGTTCCCTCCATACCCCCCCCACACCAAAGCCCTCTCTGCTCCAAGCTGTTTCAACACCAGCCCCTCATTCTTTTCTCACAGGGCCTGTACTCCAATCCCCAGTCACCTTGGTGACTGCCACTGGGTTTTATCTAGTTTATCAACACTTTTCTTAGACAGAGTGCAGTATTCTAGATCCTCACTGGCAGAGCTCCACACATCTGAGCTGCTGCTCCAGATGAAGGACAGACCTCTTCTTCACTCTCCTTCTAAGAGGGTCTGTATCCATCACAAGACAGTAGCCTCACAAACAGTCCCACCACATTTCAGTTACTCCAGTGGTGCTACAGCCCTGCACCTACACAAAGACCTCTGTATGCCACTGCTTGTCACCTGGACTGCATACATGTTTGTATGGGCACTGAAGTGGGCTCTCTTTTGGCCTGTTCTATCCCTTCTCAGGGCTTTCTAACTTTCATCACCTTCCCCATGTAGTTAACATCCCGTCCTCCATTTCTTCACCACCCCTTTGTTTAAGGGCCACTTCACCAGGCTGGCAAAATTACTGGAAAACATAAAAAAATCAAAAGAGAAAATCCCACAATACTTCTGTGGATGTGCACTGCTATATATTGCTCAAAAAAATTCCTTCTTAATTCTATTCACTGCAGGATATAAAGTTACACTCCGAAAGAAAATGATCTAATAGGTTTGTGGTACTTCTCTAGCAGGAGTCAGCTGCGTGTCTTTTTTGATCATAAACATAAGTGATATCAAAGGAAGAACATGGAAGAAAACCTGTAATCTATTTTGGAAGACATCTAACTGAACACACAAACATATCGGTGATATTACAAACCAGACTTCAGATAGCTCTTTGGAAGGGCTTTGATCAGAATACATGGACTGATATGAAGTAGCAATATTTTTAAGGTTTATCAGTGAATAAAATGTTACTACAATTCTTAGAATGTTGAACAACTGTGTAATATGTAAACACACACACACATACTTGCACACTGGTTTGTATAAAGGAGAATTAGTGTATAGTGCGTCATCAAATAAATTGAATCACAGCCACTAGGCCATTCCATGACTATTTCTTTGCAAGCTGTATAATGTCTTGGCTTAATGAAGGTTCATTTCCCTCTATATTCTTGAATTTTCTTACCCTTTTTCTCACAACTTTTATTTCATCTTCTGAACAATCTACTAATTTTTCAGCAAAACCAAACAGGGCATGATTAAGTCAATGTGCCTTGCAAGAGGACTTCAAGAGTGTTGGATAGTGGCTGTATTTACAGCTGGCATCGCACCACTGTAGTCAGCCCAACAAGAAGTGCTTGCAACTCCATCACACATTTTTCTATTCTGTTAAATTAAGCCCTGAGAATGGAACATGGACCTTTCCTCTGCGATTTATTTTGCTGTCTTTAACTGGCAGAGACATAAATTGCATGTTTTGGTGTGCAACTTGAAACACACTATGCCCACACCAAATGTCTAGAAAGTGTTGTATGGTGTTTAAGTGCAGAAAGCAGTATAATCAGAATTTAATCAAACGTAAATTATACAACTCTTATATAATTCATGCATTAAGCATATAAATATTGTATAATATATGACATATATATTATATGACACATCATAAAAAGGCAACCAATTGTGTTCAAAGACATTAGTTAACAGAAAACCAATCGTAACTGTGAAGTCAAATTAATTCAGAACTGGATACTTGAGAGAAGTTCAAAAACTGCAGCAAGGCAGTTGATAATACATGCATGCACGTGCTTTGGGCTGCACAGAGCAGGAGTGGTAGCGAACTCCAGTAGAGATTGCAACAGTTTGTGCAATGGATTTACTGTGATTACAGAAAATAAACACGCATGAACCCTTCAAGAAGAACTTCTACTGTAGATATTCTAGCAAAGGTTGTCTTAAAGTTACTTAGTTGTCATCTCTAAATAGTTAAATTTATCCTGAAGGAATCTGGAGTTCAGAGCGTAACAAACCATTCCCTAAAACACAGGCTAAAGGTACATTTGCAAATTAGACACAAATCTCAGACTGATTCTTTCAAGACAGATGCAGCTTGTTGACTAGGTTGAGTGCAGTTAATTTCCACTTGGAAAAGAAAGTAGAAAGAAAAAGGAATCATGAGAAAGAACTCATCAGCTTGAACAATTTTTCTTTTGTCAGATAGTGCTGTAACATCCTGAAAGCTGCACAGGCGCTTCTTATTGCTCTTGCTGCTGCACACTAAGGGTGAGAGGCAAGTGCAGAGCAGTCCTGTCATGCTCCCAGGTGCAGACCTTTCACAGCAAGTTAGTTAAGTGCTTGCATGGGTGGCTGATGATAATTCAGATAACCAGGCTACTTTTCTGCTTTGCCACTGTGCTCATCTTCTCCAGTAGTTTGAGCTCCTCAGAGCTCTTCAGTCTCCCTCTTCAGTGATATCATACATATTCTTCTGTATAAACTGGATCTTCCTCTCTATTGGGTCTGGAGTTTTCTTTAATTCTGTAATAAAACAGAAAGCTGTACAGCTTGGCTATACTGTGCAATTGTCATAAGGTGGTATAAAAAGCTCCTCCCCTGTATTAATTCCCATTTTTATTTCTTTGCATTTAGCCCCCAGTTCTGTTTCTGTATAACTTCTGTGTAACTACATAGCAGTATCGATACAGAGATTCTGCATAAGTTTAAATTTTGACATAGTTTGCAGAATTTTACTATGAAAATCAACAAGTTCAAGACCAATTTTTCTTCAGACCTTAGACTAACAAGTGGAGGTCATCTGTCAAGGGAACATATGTGTACCATGATACCCTTGCTGATACATTCATGAAGCAATTGAGGTGTATACTTGCTACAAACATATGTAATGAACAACAGTGTATGTTTGAATAGTGGCCCAACTCCTGTCATAGAGAGGTACGATAGCACCATATATAACGCTACAAAATTCAGCTTGACAAAGTGTCATAAATGTGTCAAGTGGTAATACTGACTGCAAAACACTGGTCTTGTATTTTCAGGGATACTTCTGCCACATTGAGGAATGCTGGACAGAACAGTCGTGTGGTCTTGCTAGTTTCCATGTTGTTTTTAGAGCAGTTGATAAAGTACTGTACTGTACTTATTGCAAAAATTGCCTCTCCCCCACACGCGGGCTGTTCTTATCAGTGGCATGAACTGTTGCGTTGTTCTAATGAAATACCTTAGTGCATTACTCCTCAAAATATGCTGCTACCAAGATCTTAACACAACCAACTCCTATTTTGTGTTTTCCAGAGTAGGTAGAGTCATTTTTACCTTGCTATAGTAACCAAGAAATTTTCAGAGTAATTCAAGAATAATATAGTGTTGGACTGAAACCCCTTGAAACCATCATATCTAGCTGCCACCCATCACCTGAAGTGGTTGTGAAGAGTCATTAGAGCAGCAGGCAGCTAAAATAATCACAATGTCTAACATATTTCATCATAAACGTCTAGGGAAAGGTGTGTGTTGGTTTTTAAAGCAAAGGCTGTGTGAGCCCCCTTGGAATTTCAACGATTCAGGAAGAAGAACTTTGCATTGCTATTATTTTAGAACATGAAAGTTTGCCTGTGCAAGAGAAAAACTAGTACAAACAGGTGCTAGATATTTTTATTAATGGCTAAGGTCTGTGTCAAGCACATTGTTAGTTACCTGACAACAAAGCTGCTATGGGACTCTATCTAAACCCACCTCATAAATTGGCAATAAGTGTCCTAAGCATCAGAAAACTAGCAAGGGAAATGGGACAGATCTGCAATTGTGTTGTCATTTTTCACCTTCTTCATGAAGAAGCTTGACATTTAAACACACAAGTTCTGGCAAATTGAAAATGTATTTCATCCTTTTTTTTATTCACCTCTGTGTTCATATTCTTAATTGTTCTTTACTTTCAGATGTGCTCTAAGAGTAATTATCATTATTTAAAACACTAACTAAAGATCAGGAAAAGTTCCTCTTTCAGGCTTTTCCAATTATTCTGATACTTCCACTGGTTTATGTCTAGATAGGTATGGTTCTGTGAGAATATAAATTGCACAATATAAAGCACGTTTTCTTGACCAAGCACCAAATATATGCATTTGTCCAGCTCGTCCCTTTGGAAATCAAATGCAATATATACCAAATACATGTAAAATATACAAAAATACCAACAGCATTTAAATCCAGCCATTGCGAATGCAAGTCCCTAACTCAGTGGATGAAGTTTTTGCAAATTTAATATTTAATCTAGAGGTATGTCAGTACTTCACATTCTGAACTACATACATTTATAGCAGGAAAATTAGCCAATGCAAGGCTCTTCTATTGCCAGAGCTAATGTAATTTTAGCACTTACTGTACCTTGCTTAGAACTCCAGTGTCACTGGATCACATCATGGTCTATAGTCAGAAAACTCATATATTCTCTGGTGGAAATTTTAACTGATAGCTCTGTAATGCAGCACTGACACTGTTAGTAACAGGCCATAACCTTTGTAGCAAATTTGGAAGACTTCAGGAAGGAGGCTTTTCAGGCTTGCTCTGTCTGAACATTTCTTGACCTGTCTCCAGCTTTGTTTTCATTTGGTTTAGCTGCAACAGCAATTTCTCTATCAGACCAGATGTCTATGGCTGATTTGTTTCACTTCTGTGTATCCCTGTGTGGTACAACCGTATTTTTACACAGATAGTAGCAACAAGCAGTGAGTCTGTGAAGAATGTGGTATTTGTGACCCTAACTTTAACCACACAGTGTAGAGAAGGGCCTGGTATGACAGCAGAAGTGAAGACACAGCACGGGGCACAGAGGAGCGCAGGCATGCATTGCCAAGAGATGGGGCACAGGCTTGGCACCGGTGACCCCACAGCTATAAACAACTCACCCATGGTCAGTTAAAGAAATACAGACCTAGAGTGGTGAAAAACTAGTTTTAACACCAACAAAGAGAAAGAAGAAATTGTTCTATGTCTATTTCTATGTCTATGTCTAATCTGTATTAGACACCTTATACAGCAAATTCAAACATGTAACCTGGAGCTGCGAGAGCAAAGAAAGAGGTATGTGTAAATGTATGTTAGCAAACATATAAAAATAACTTCATGTGGATCCTAGAGTGAGGAAGCGGAAATCATCAACATGGACACCATATTCTTCTCACCAAAGGACTCCAGATGGTGAAATCCACTCCCACCACCAACATCAGCATCGAACCATCATCCTTCTTGAATTAGACTAAGATTTCAATTATACTATCAATAAATTCTTTGCTACATACATAAATATATACAGACATATATGGCATGCTTGCACTCAGTCCTTGAACATAACAAAACACCACAGCTGAAGCAAACATAAGAAGAGGACAAGGCATATTACTTTTCAGTCTGTGGGGTTACTTTAAAACTCACAGTTTTTAAAAATTCTAACTCAGATAATAAAAACATTTTCACTTAAAGCAGTTGCCAGAAAAAAAATAACTAGGATAGATCATTCTAAATGGCATAATATTTTATTTTGGAGCAGTTCAAAGATCAACTGCTATGCAACGGCATTACATTACATCTTTGCTGAGTCTTTATGACAATTAAAATAAATAGCTTAATCTCAAAACCTGAGCCACAGCTGGAAACCAAATTAGGCTGAAGGACAGCTTGCCAGTGTTTCAAGTTACATAGTATTCCAGCTTATTACCAAAATTGCCTTTATTATTTTACTCCACATAATATTTTCTGATATTTATCAATCAAACTATTATTCATTGGGGTGACATGAGTAATTTTAAGTAATTTACTGAAAACTTGTTTTGCTGCTTCTCTTAATATGGAGGCCACAGTTTTGAACTAAAGAGGAATTTAACGATGCCTAGCTAAATACACTGGAATCTTTCTCAGGTTGCCAAAGCAAGGTCTGATCCTCTCAGCATACAGTAAATATCTAGCTCCCTAACCTTGCACTACTCTGAAATTTCCTAACACTGCCATAGATCATGCAAAGATTTATCTTTATTTTTAAAAAGCTGGAAAAAAAGTCACACTCTAATTGTTCAAAGAATCCTCCTGCCTCATAGCAGAAAAAAAGGCTCAACCAAATATTAAAGGACCACAGATTTCTCACTTCATTTTCAAAGAATTTAATCTGACAATGTTTGTAACAAGATTTCCCTTTCACTAAAATGTAGTGGTGAGATCCCGAACATCTTTAAAACAACCAGTTTTTCTCTTCCACCCTCCCCCCGTTCTCTCTGAAAAGTTAACTTTGAAACCAGTAATTATGAAAGGAACACTATATCCTAAAGAAAACAGCAGGGAAGCTCTTTGATTATTTATTGAAGATACTTTTAAAGAGGGTGGTACTTTGATCATACATGCTCATTTTCAAAGACTGTCCAACCCTGCACAAGAACTGAGGACTGCATTGTGATATTAAGCAACAGGTTTTTTTTCCCTAACAGTAGTGGGATCTTCAGTGTCTGTATGTTAACTGGAGAAGAACAGATATTTCTCCAGTATCTCCAGCAATTCCTATGTGTCATTTTTAACAGACATTTGCCTGACAACTTTGATATGAAACTGTTTACATTTAAATATTTGTAAGAAAGCACTTGTCTTATTTATGCATATGATGCATTAGAATTTTCAAGAAAGTGCCACACAACTGCCAATTGTCTTTAGGGTTTATGCAGTATCACAACATATACATCAATGTTTATGAGTTTTCTTTTTCTTTACAAGAATAAATTTTGCACTATACAAAGTATTCTGTGTGTGGAAAATTGCTAAATTAAGAGCTACGGAAAAAAGAGATAAGAATAAATCTCAGTATAAGATGGATCACCCTTCTTCAGCCACATAGGAAGCGCAAAAATGGTAAAAAATTATAATTTAGATCTGGTCCAGACATTTATGGAATTTCATGTTCCCTAAACCATCTGACAGGTTCTTGTTTGTTATTAGCTCTAAGAAATATTTCTTCTGAGATGCAGCAGCTGCTTCTGCACCTTATGCAATATCTGATAATTGAACTGCAATCTCAAATGAGTCGCAGCTGACTTGAACAGGAGCTTCCAGCTGAGACCTTCGTAACTTCTCTGAAACAGTGTGTATGTGCGTGTGTGTGTCAGGGGTTGGGGATATCTTTTTAATGCTGTGAGTTTTAACATTTTGCTGATGCTAAGAGTAGGAGGGCACAGTGGACATGCGAAATACTCCCTATTTTCACCTGGGAACTCCAGAACTGGTGTGAGGATCTTCAGTAACCCATAATCTGTTTAAAAAACCACAGGAATTGTTCCAAAGGAAATCAAGGAGGCACGGAGGAAAACTTAGATGACATTCAGACTTCTAGAAGTGCAAAACGACATTGGGTTTTGAAAGTATCCCTTGGGCAAGTTTGTTAAAAAATTACAGCACCTTGTTAGTCAGACATCCTGCTTCATAATCTGTCCTGTAATGAGCCTGTTTTTTAATATTTTTGTTAAAATTAAACTTCTTACAAACATATTTAAAATGTTTATGGGTCTAGAACAGTAGGATCTAATTTCTACTGACAACTTTATGTCAACAAATAAATATTTTTAATAAAAAACAATAATTAAATTGTGCCCATTAGATATATGGGTGTACAGGTAGAAGATTTGTCTCGATATCAGAGTGAAGGATAAGTCATTTGGCACAAAATATTCAGCATATGTCTGCTCTACCATTTCAAAATCTCCTTGAGCTTTGTCTTCTTAGCTATCTTCAGCCTGTTTTTTCGGTTCTTCTAAAATATTCATGAACTTAAGTGAGCTATGAAATTTTATTTATGACAAATGCAGTTTAAAACCTGGTCTGTGCTGTTGTATCATGTCTCACTGCACCAAACTAAGTCATTGTTTACAAATTTTAGAAAGCAGAATGAGTGCAGAGCATCCTAGCAAGGACAGAGTCTTTCTCAAAAAATAAAATGTTGCTATGATGTATCCTGAGCATGTTTTTTTTACTTATAAAGTAAAAAAAAGCCGAAAAGGATTAAAAATTAAGAGGTTTTGTTAAAATTATTGAAAATTAGATGGTTTTATTACATTGAATAACTAGATTTTTCTTTTCTTTCCTCTCTCCAAACAGCTGTACAATGAAGCTCAAGAGCTAAAAATAATAGGTTTAAGACAAAAATGAAGAAAATTAAATTTACAGGAACATCTGATACCCACTTTACCAAATACTAGTCTTGTCCTGCGAGTTATTAAGAAAGGTCTCTTCAACTACTTCTCATGATGCTGTATTCCAGAATGAAGACTTTAAATTCGTATGCCTAAGTATGTTTAATAAAATAAGAATGGTATGGACATTATATGACTTAATGTAACCTCTTTTACATACCTAACTGTGACTACCTAAAAAATGTCACGCAACTTTTGTTCATTCTGTTAAAGAAGTATAATTATAACTTTACTTCAGAATATGAATAACACAAGATATGAAATACATTTAACAAAATGTAATACACTGAAAATATACTGCATATTGCCACATTGAAAAAGGGCTAGTTCTGGTAGACTTATAGTATTGTGATACAGAAGGCTTAAGTGTGGTATTACAGGACTTCAAGTTCTAAACTAGACTTTTATGTATGGTAAAGTTAACAATGGGAACCAGTAACTAATACCATCACTGCAGGGCAGCTTCCATAAAGTTCATATGTTTGTAACTGGTGGAGCCAAAGTTGCTAACTCTGAACTATTTGTGCTTCAGTGATTTGGCTGCTTGACTTCTCAGATACCAAAATAAATGCCAGGTATATTTTAATAGCTAATGAAGAAGAGCAAAAGTATCTCAATATGTTGCCATATTAGATGTGTCCAAAGAAATTTAATGAATATATAGTAAAAAGACCAGCTTTTATGGGCAAAGTTTTGTCTGTCATTTAACATTCTTGAAAAAACATTGGCTATACTGGGATGGTATAGTTTGGTGAAAAAAAAAAATTTTTATCATTTTGGTAAGAAATATACGCCAAGTTAAAAGTAACAAGGTAGTGGGAAATTTTGACATCACCTTGTAGGAAGAAACGTGATTATCTCACTAGAACGTCCCATGAATACTTTCCAACCCTACAGCAACCCTACTTTTTTAGTAAAGCTGACCTGAAAAAAAAAAAGGCAGGGTCTTGAGTCTAAACTCCTAGGCAGCCCTAGTTCACACTAAGTTTAACACAGAAACAACTGCAATATCCTTTTCCATATACTATATTTCTTAAACCCAATCCCACATTTGGAGCAGAAGCAAGTCCTAAAGCAGATCAGACTTTGTTCCCAGTGAATAAATATCACTTATGAAACATCATTCCGCATTGTAAATATTCCACTTTTTTTTTTTCAGTCTTGCTTGTATTACCAGTCTGACCATTGATATAAATGAGGGAAGATCTGAGGGATATTCAGCAGAAAAAGTTGATGAGAAACAAAGTTGTAGAATAAGTCATTAGAAATGACTGATAACATCATTCATGATGGAGAATAGGAAAGAGGGGAACCTAGCTGTTTATTTAGCTGAAGAGTGGTGGTGGTTGATAAGTGAAATCAAAAAGGTAAAGCCAGTAGTGAGGCACAGTGGTGGTTTTATAGTCATCCAATGCAGCTTTAAATGAACTTAAAATAAATTGAATACTATGAACTTTTAAAAGCAACTGTTACCTGATAAGTTTATTCTTTCTCCTGTTAAAATACTTTTTTTTCCTGCAAGAATCCCTTCTCTATGAAATGGTACAAAAAACATTGACAAAGGCAGGGACTCCAGCTTTAAGAATAAAATTAAAGAAATTCAGGATGAGACAGATCCTTGTGTTAATACGAGAATTTAAACTGAAATTTAAATAAAAACTTCCTAGAAACTGAGTTACTGAGATCCCCTTTTACTACAAGCCATTTTTTTAAACTTTTTAATTTGCTCTAAATTTCTCCCTGCAAGAACCTTTGCAACTCTGTTAATTTCAGTGTTGTGCAAACATTTAATTTCACTGTTTAAAATGGAAGAATGTAACTCAGATTTTTGAATGATCATTAGTCTGTTATTGTAAATTCTCATCTTTCCTTTATAATCCATGTATTTTCTGTTTTCAAGAATGTCATTCCTCCAATCTATGCCTTTGTCACAGCACAACCTTTTTTTCAAGCTTCAGTCTATCTAACAATAGCTAGCTATTGTTTACATTTACACATAAACTGTTTTGTTTTTTTTTTTAGATTTAATAGGAAAATCTCCACTATGAAGCCAGATCTGTAACTTTGTTCTGCTAGGCATTTTCTAGGTTATGAAACTGCAACAGCAGCAAAGATCTGATCTTTTTCCACTTTTCTATACTAAGATTCTATAAAAAAATCTCATCTTTTGCTATAGAAATTTAAAATCAGAGAGGAATTATTATTCCTAATAAAGATTCCTAAATATTCCTAATAAAGAAATACTCTTTCATGACAGTCATTGTTTTAGTCCTGTCAGAGATAAGGTGAACTGGACATGGTTAAATGAAGTTGCACATCAAGTGATTACTCTTGAACATGTTGCCACGTTCTGCCAGAAACAATCTGTTCAAAGTGACAATGACTGGTGTACACTTCCCTGTCCTATCTAAATGGAGTGTCGCTGTGAGAGGTGCATCACCATTTTTTGCATTGCTGCTAGTAGAAGTAAGCATGTTTATTAGGAGGTGCAAACGAAAGTGTGGTACATATTCTGTGTGCATATTTAAGGTAAAACATATCCAGCCAAAATCAATCAAATGGCTATTTCATGGCCATTCTTTGAGGAAGGTTAGTCTGGGGTAATGCTGCAACAATATTGATTCATCTCATGTTTCAAAAAGGGCTGAAAAGGCAGCCCTTCTGAACGTGTTTTTGCTTGGTGTTTTCCAAGTCATAATGGAAGCATTTAGGAATTTTGGAAAAAAAAACAACAAAAACAACAACAACAACGACGACGACAAAAAACAAAAACAAAACAAAAAAAAAACCCAAACTGAAAACTCTTAAAGTGCTTAAAAAGCAGAAATAGAATTGGAAACATGGTGTATAAGAAAAGATTAAGAAAGAATTGGCCAGGTTTTTTCTATGTCCTATGCTATGTACTAACTACTACCACTCATTTATGGTATGATGATATATGGTTTTTTTTTCCCAACAAATCCCTTACCTCAATCCAAATCCATGGTTTCTCCATGCAACAGTTTCCTTGATGCTGTGCATATCAGGAATTTGTCAGTAGACCTGTTTTATATAATTTCATTTTTTAAATGGAGACAGGCAGCTGTCTAGTATTTTACTGATACATGTAATTTTCTGGGAATTATTCCTCTGTGAAAAGATGTACACATACACTTCATCAATCTTACCCGTTCAGCATCCCAGCAGTTCAGTCACTTAGGGGTCAATAACAGGATGCTCAAATATATGTTTGCACCTCAATACACACTACATTTCACCAGAGTTATTACCATATTTTTTTTTACTTCTATCTGCAAGGTGGCTTCTATCCAAATCCAGTGAGATACGTATTGTTTGCAGAGGGGAAATCTGCATCCAAACTAGTAGAGTAATATGTCATTCTGTTGCTACCGTTTACTTCATATTTCTTCCACTTCATATTTCTTCCATTTTTCCATTCTAAATGAAGCAAGAATTTGAGATGAACTTTGCATGTGACTTCAGATGTGCATGCATCAAATGTCCAGAAGTATTATAATACATAATGCAACAAAAGAGTACATGAAAGATTAGCACATACACAAGCAAAGTGGCATAGTCAGTTACTAATTTCTCAGTCAGCAAGTGTAGTGAATGGCCATTACGGTTGTTGCTGATTGCCTTCTGAGCCCCAATTCAATGCCATGTCAAATAAAATTATAGTAGCAATGTAGCAAAACTAATTAGACAACGATAACCTCATTGGTGGACAAATACAATTAAAGTCATCTAGCTTGAATACGCTTGAGTTTTTCAAAAAAGATAACAAAGTGCAAAGTTACTTACACTTGCAAAAATCTTAAGGCAATTATATTTTATTTAAAAGGACATGTGCATAATTAGTATATTTATCAACAGTCAGTTCCCGGCACGGAAAAACTGGAATGCAGTTTTGTCATATAATGATTTTTTCAAATGAAATAAATGTGCTCATCTGCAAATTCAGTTTTGACACTTATTTTCTTCTCATTTTCATAAAAATGTAAACCCATTGTCATTTATTCAGTCATTTCTGTTTCACATTAATACATATTAGTGAAGAATCAAACCCGATCCATAAGTCAAGTTTTCTGAACAGTGTGACTTTTTTATATCTGCAGTTTACACAGCAATTTTTTATATTTGTCCCGTTTACATCTGTATTACATCTACCCCCTAAAATCCATTGCAAGTGAAAATCAAATAGTTTTGGATGGCAGCTTTTAAATAAGAATACAATTAATTATAGAATAAGATTGGTTCCAAACCTACTGGAAAACTGAATTTACTACTCAACGTATCCACCCACCTCCTGTATCACACAGGAGTTCTGCCCATGATTTAGGTTTCTCTCTATCTGTTTCATTATAAAACCCACAAAGGATCCTGAGACACTTTCCTTTGGGAAGTTGAGAGAACTGTTCCTTTTCATAGGCAAATAGAAACAAAAAAGCTGGAGTTTCTCATTTTTCAGATTGCTGTGTTTTCAGCTACAAGTTCCCACCAGAAAGGTATTGATTGGAAGGCGACACACTGTAGCCCAGCAGATGGGAAACAGCGAGGGGAATGGTACATCCCATTTTGACTTTGTTAACCATAGAACACACAGAAAAGAGAAAAGTTACATTCACAGGACAAATGGGTTGGTCATCAGTCTACCCATGGGAGGTGGTGAGTGATTGCCTTTGCATCACTTGTTTTGTTTTTCTTTCTTTCCCTCTTATTCTACTTCTTCTTTACCTATTAAACAATTTTAATCTTGACCCTCAAATTTTCTTGCGTTTACTCTTCCTTTGCTCTTCCTCCATGACTTGGGGAGGAACAGGGGCCTTAGTGAGTGGCTATGTGGTTCCTACCTGCCAACTGGGACTAACCCAAAAGAGGGTAAGAGAAATCTGTGAGTTTGAAAACTTCTGATCACAGACTTAGCCAAGAAAAAAAAATACGTTAAATTCCAATGCCTATATCTAATTTCCAGTATTGTTTTGTATTCATGCAGCATTCAGAGATATCAGAAATATCAGAGATTCAGAGATGACTGCAAAAGACTTTGAAAACCTTATTCTGGCATCTGCAGATTTATGGCTTCCCATCTGCTGTGGAGCTGAAAACTCAGGTTTTAAACCACTCAGTCCTCTGTTTTCTATTTTGCCAAACATATTTAGGTGACAGAAGGGAGGAGTAATGAGAAAGCTCACCTTCATGCAAAATAGGGAGTACAGCTAAACTGCAATAATTTAATTTATACTATGTTATTTATTTTCAGCCATTGTCCCTCACTCCAGAGAATCAATACTCTAGTCTTGGTCTTCAGCAGAAGAAACATAACAGGTGAAGAGACTAAATTAAAATTGAAGTCACCACAGGGACTTGTAATAATCTTATTAAGACTTACTTTTTTTTGGATAATACAGGCCATAATTACAGTTCTTTAGTTTTCAGCAGAAGTTATAAAGTCTTAGTTTGTAAGAGCTACTGTTTCAGACAGCAAGTGAATAGCAGGTCTATTGCTAAATGAAAGTCATATTCTTATGCGTGAAAACAATTTCCACACTATAGATTACTGGGA
>VYZM01001233.1:34702-68177 GCA_013398915.1 Dromas ardeola | reverse complement strand
GCCTATATTCTGTTTATGACTAGTTTATGACGTTTTTTCAGAAACATTGTAGGGAAGCAAGTGCACATATGTTTCCAGAGGAATTTTTTGGCGTGGTTCTCCCTCAGGGAATTATTGTGACTGTATTTGCAAAAGACGTTAGAACCTGCTTAGAAAGCTGTTGCTTAAAATGGAGAGTTGTCTATTAAAAAAACACTGGCCCATATGCTAGCCTGTATTTTAAGGTGACTTGTCAACACTGGACAGATCTCTACCAACTAAGGTAACTTTCAGTAAAGTGATATGTATCCTTCAGAAGACATCCTCAGGTCATCTGTTATAATCACTGATGGAGAGTGTCTGGTCCAAAGACCAAATGGTCAGACATTACACTGATATTAACAGGACATTGTGGAACTTGAGATATATTAACACTGCATAAAGGGCCAGAATTTCCTCAAGTTGATGTTGAATATTTATCAGGTGATGAAGGTTGTGTCAGATGATTCAACACACACATTCATTTCATGAACATAGCTAGAGGTCATAAAATCTGAGAGTGGAGAAAATGTTTATGTTGCATTACCAACAAGCCAAGTTCCATGAAAATCACTGCTGATGAACAGAAAAGAAAAAAAAATTATAAAAATAAGAAAAATAAGTTACATGACAGCATTCCTGATACCATTTGTAAACCCTGCTTCTTCAAGCTAACCATAAGACCCCTATGAGAAAACAGAATTCCTCAAATTATTTGATGAAGAACCACATGGTTTCCATCAATGAATAGGTTTTCCTGTCAATCTGCAGAAAAGTTTCATTATGACGAAAGACAATTGCTTTGCCTTCAGTGAAATAGTTTCCCTGCAGTTCAGAAAATTGGAACATGGAACCATTGAAGACTTAAAAACCTTAATGTAGTACCTTCTTTCATTAGTGCATACAGAAAATTGATAGTAGACCATTCAAACCCAGGTCCAGCCAAAAGAAAATGAGGAGCATAAAATGAAGTAAAACAATCACACTTCAAAAGATAGAAGTCCTTTTGCTAAATTCTTCAGAATACACCTGTATGTTCCTAAACATTCAATAACCAAGGTCTACAAATGCCATTTTTTTTATTGTCTGTGCCAGAAGGTGTATAATGGACCTCATCTAGCTTTCATTAAGTAGTGCTCTTTGTTTTGTTGTTGTACAGCTGCAAAATACAAGGCACAAAATTCCTGAAAAATAAATCCTTCAGGTAGGATCTAGCAAATAGTGGCCAGACAGCTGATTCTAGAAGTTATTTGAACTGTCAGCGGAGAAACAGTTCATTGACATCATCTCAGAAGTTATGAAATGTCTATTACTGATAAATCTATACGTTATTAACATATAAGCTGCACATATGTGTTCGCAAATTACAAACCTCAGCAGGGAAAAAAACTATAATTGAGACAACGGCAAGTGCAATAATAATGAATAGTAAAACAGTGGGAGAAAAATTAGAATTCTGGTATTTGATATGTGCATCTGATAATCTATCATGACTAGAATGCTTTTTTGAACATCTGACATACTTTCATTACTAGAAAGGGTTATTTTTATCTGTCTATTTATTGTCCATTTAGTTTCTTCTCTTTCCTCTGTTGGTTAGGTCTATTTAACAACTAATATGCAAACTTTCCCAGTGTAGTGTAAAAATTATCACTGCTCAGGGCATCCTTATGACTTCCAAGCTAGTTCATTTTAATTTGTCTTTTTGTTATCAATAGCTGACAATTCTGATCATGGTCATTATTGAAAACTTATTTATTGAAGTAGTTAATACTTTATTCAATGAAAAACTCTAATACTCTTTGATGTTTTTATGGGATCATAATTGTCTAGCAATAAAGAATTCCATTGAAAATACTCGAGGTAACTGAAATAAAATATTCTGGTAAGGTCACTATTTTCATTAGTTGAAGAAAGAAAGGAAGAAGAAATCAATAATCTTTACAGCCTCCTATATTTTGAAATTTGAATTTTGTGATAGGTTTTTCACTTTTCAGCCATTGTATTCATTGAATTCATAATTTAAAAAAAATGCACCACGGGAGGGCTGTTCATACATATAATTTAGTTTTGAAACATTATTTCAACTTCTTGGTATGCCTTCTAATGCAAAAGTATCGAATTTTGCAGGTAGGTCTCAATGTATTTATAAAATCTGGTAATTTGTAGTGATCCCTAACTTATTGTATGCAGCAATAAAGAGTTTACAGAAGATGGAATGATATCCCATGTTAGGAATTTCCATATTAAGAAACAGGTAGTATTACTTTCAACTTGTCAAGCCTTGTAGGTTTTACTAATTGTGCCACTAGTACATACTGCAGTACATTAACAGTAGCTTGGCTGTTAAGTCGGTATGCATAGTGAAATATGGATGGGGGTTAAGGTTCTGTATCAGAAATATTGTCTGATAGAAGACACTTTCAGCCTTTGGAAGGAGTAATGACACTGAAGTGAAATGAGAAATATGAAACAAAGACATCAGAGATTTAAAAAGTTGCAAGTTTGCAATATGTGTGAAGACTCTTTCAGAAATTACTGGGTTTTTTTAATATTACTAAGCTGTGAAGCACAGAAAACTTAATATTATTTCATATAAATATAATTATATTCACATTAGATGAAGTGGCATAAACTCTGGCTTTGTGCAAACATGGCACAAGTGCAAAGGGAAGTTAAATTTTTATCATGCTGAATCTGAATAATTCTACATAGAAATAATACCTTTTATTGAGTAGAAGAAGAATGGGAAGAAGAACAATGCTTCAAAGCTGAAAGATATTTTATAAGTTTTGAAAATAGAAAAGTTCTTAGATCACCTCATAAAAAGGTGACAGAAATATAAAGATTATAGAGTTGGTTTATTGTTTACATGATGAATGATGTGGCTGTCTTGAGATACCTTTTTCCTGATGCTGAAAGTCTTTTTCTAAGTGGAATCCGACATAAATCTATCTGTTTTCCCACACAGTAGTAATCAATGACATATTAACTCTCCTTTTGTTTTGTAGCTCTGATTTTCACTTTCTGAAAAGTTCCAGATTGTTTCAGCAGCTCTTCTGCAGGTCTGACAATACTTAAGTTCCCAAACAGCAAACCTATTAAGTCAAAGAATTTTTAATTCATATATGATTAAAAATGTACACCACCATGGATTCAGAAACGTTTCTAACTATCCTACCACATGATATATTTCTTTAATCTTTCCTTTATGCCTGAGGAGGAACTTATGTGAGAATAATCACACTTTAGACCCTTTAGTCCATGTTATCCGATAGTGTTGAGAGAGTGGAACAATTAAGCTGGTGTTTCTGTCAGACAATATTTTTCATGGACCATCCTGCCTGATTAAAAAATAATAAACAGAACTTTTCTCCAAATGCAGCTTATGTTTTGGGAAAGTGACTGCTTCTTGTTTCTGTGTCTTTATTGTTATATTAATATTCATTTTCTAGGTTAGGCATGAAGATAGACTCATGATAGCCACCACAGAGTATGAAGTAATTCTTTTCTTTAGACAGAGAAAGTGAGGGGAAAAAAGCAGGCTTTTGAATAAAGCAATAAACCATTTTGGCAAAGATCATAGGGTTGACAGTAATTATTTTTTCAATGTATGACCCAGGCCAGAAAGAATATTCCTGGACCTGTACCTCCAGATCTAGATATCTCACAAGTGAGCAGCTGTATGAAGCTGTAAAATTTATGTGTGAAGTGTTAAAATGGTTACATAGTGCCATTGCTAAAAAAGAGTGCATTGGAAGTCTCCCCTCCATAGGGCTGTGTGTGAAGTGTCTGTTTAAATGAATTTCTTTGTTGTTTCCTTTGCAGCAAGACACTGTTATAGACTGGGGAAAAAAAAAAAAGAAGGAGATTCTTTCCCTTTCTGCATTTTAAAATAACTGCCTTTGCATGCTCTCATTTACTGGTATGGATTGATGCCAGCTGTCTTTCACAGTTGTTTTATTGCCCATACACCTGCTCCATCCCTCCCTCCCCCATTTTTTACAAGGGCCTTTCAGAAAAAAAAAATTAACGTGTTTACTATTCTAAGTAAATTGTCAAAATAGGTTTTGATTGATATGCTACTTGGTAACTTCATGCTCACAAATTATGATAGCTTCAATAGATATTTTGTTTATATATTTCTACTGAACTTTGACTGTTAACATTTTCTGGGAATTACGATCCTGTATGATGAGTCCTCACTTAAGCACAAGGGATTTGGTAGAAGATTCCTCTGATTGAAAGCGTATCTTGGAATTTATTTTTGACTTTGTTAATTTCTTTCAAGTGAGTTACCTGGTGGTCAGAGTGATGTTTTTCTCATGGTCCCAGTTTGTTTGTCCTGCCACGTTACACTCCTCATATTTTCTGAGATCTAGAATTTTGGAGTCAGTTGCTGTGCACTCGTTGCTAAACATGCTTCTGCACATAAGCCTACTTCAGCAGCTGTCACAGACCCTGCAGAGTTATGTAGGCATAATGAGAGGATGTGTATATCATCCCTTAGTGCTTTCTTGCCCTTAATCCCTTGTTGTAGCAGAGTTCATGAAACTTATGAGATCTGAGTTATGAACCTTGAATGAAATCAACCTTTGCAGCATCCAGATGCTCTTGCATTTTATCATTGCCTGTTAAAGACAGGCTTCTTGAAATTCCTCAGCTTCGTAAACCCCCAGTCTAGAACTTGGACACAATTCATGGACAACACAGTAAAAGAATAATGGAGGGTTTTCCCCTTCAGCTTGTGTGTTAAAACCATCTTTCTTAGTAGCTGTCATTAATATACTATAGCCTGAAGAAGGAGAGTGAATAGGATGTGCCCAGAGATTACTGACCCTTAGCTTATTTAAAAAAGAATTTTGACCTCTTCTTGATTGTTTTTTGTAACTGGAAATGGGTATGTGAATTATTAGGTCAGCTGCCATCTTTTCTTTCTGACTCAATTATCAGTAACTGTCTGTAAAGGAGAAAAGCTTCTCTTCAGTGAGGCAATGAGTAATGATGAAAAGAAGCCTTTCTGTGTCCTAACCTCTGTATGTTGTAGCAACATATAAACTGACAACCATTTAAACAAATGCATGGTTTATGACAGAGAGCACACATGCTGGAAAATAACAACTCTGTAGAAAAAATTAGTTTGGGGTGTCTGATACTCAGATTTACTTACAGAAATGTGGTGAGTGCCTGCCTCCTTTCTGTCTTAAAGTCATGATGGCATTTGGCAGTCTGTTTGCAGAGAAGTGAAATTAAATTTGGAGTGTTGTTTTTGAGAATATATCACAGGCATATCTGTGGGTCACTTATTCTCTGCAAATTCCTCTGAAGGATTAAGCCCCTATTAAAACTGGAAATTCTGAGGTGACCTTTAAGAGGGGGTGATCTTTAGTCTACGCTTGTACATGTTGGGCCAAACATAGACCAAATCCAGCCTCCCCAGAAATGAACGATCTAACTTTAGTTTATCATTTTTTTATTGTCATTAAACATGAAAATAATTAATAGATTTAATTTTCCAACTGCCAACTTGCTACAGCTATTATTATGATTATTATTATGATTATATTATTATTATTGTTGTAGTTGGGTATTATTTTTTTTTTTTTTTTTTTTATTTNGGTTTTTTTTTTTTTTTTTTTTTTTTCTTGCTTTGTGCGGTACTTATATTGTGTTGCAGTTACAGTGCTTACCTTGTAGATTTTGCCAGACTATTGATGCAGTGGCACCAAGAAGGTTAATAGTCTACAACAATTAGTATTAGGATCCAAAAAACTCACTAACACAAATGCCACAAAGTACAGGTTCCTTATTGCAACAATAAAAGGTACAGGAAGGTAAAACTCAGTGTTTCATAAAAATGAAACTCATTAAAATGAGACAGGGGATGATTATTTTTTTTTAAATACAGAAAATCACAAATGCATAGATTTGACAATACTTATTTTGAGATAACAGGCTTGCTAATTTAATGATTGAATTACTGCCTTACTACTAACTATCCTATATGAAAAAAGTTATTTGCTCTAATTCATTAAAAATACTGTCAGAAGATTAATTCTTGACAGAGAAATCTAAGCATAGATATGCATGATTCTTTCCAGAGATTGTTCAACCTGTATCAGGTTTATCCATGCTAGACACATTGTGTACTCTAGTATCTTAGCCACCAGTATTTGAGCAGCTCCACATAGCAGGAAGAATGTCTCCCATACAGGATGAAAACATATCTGATCCAGTAGTTTTGTTGGTAAATTTCAAAGTGACATAGAAGAGTTAGAAGTTCTTTCACTGAATTTTTATTCCAGTGTTTTGTTTACAACACAAAAATACCAGGCTAGAGATGAAAAACATTAGTAACAATGTGTATTACCATTTTTGGCTATGAGGTGAACTACAAACATTTTGTTCTGTTGTTTGTTGTTTGTTTTTTTTTTTAATCAAAAAGCCAAATTACCTAGATGTCAAGAACAAGATCAAAGATTTATTCAACTAGTAACAACACAACTTCTTAACTCCACATACATGTCTTGTTTTCAGGTTTCAGGCTAGTTAGAAGCTCATCAAAATATATGTGCTTCCACTGTGCTGACAGAAGGTCTGCTTTTCTCATAATCTTTGTGTAACAAAAACCTTCATAAGAACATGCATTTTTGTAAAATCGTGCTTATATAAAGGTACATGGTATAAATTCGCAAGTATTATTAATTTTGTGAGTCAATATGACCTAGATACTTCGCTAATAATTTGATATAATTCTTTTCTCAGCGTAGCTTTGCTGTTTGCAGTTGTGCGGATCTGTAACCAAGTGATTACAGAACATTTCAATTCAGTCACCAGATGAGAAAAAAATCCCAATGTGTTTACCCATCTCTGCTATTTTCCAACAGTTATGAAGTAAAACCTCTATATGAATCAGAAGCTTAGGCAGCAATTATGGAGCACTGTACCTGCCATAGTTAAAGTCTCAATATGTGGTGGTGTGCTCTCCCCTTTTCTCCCTTCCCCTCCCCTGGCTCCTGATCAAGTCATAACCATCAGTTGTTACTTTGGGGGATGGCTGGTAACACAGTCAAAACACTGTCTGGAGTGGGGACCTAGATGTTCCCATGCGAATATGACTATAGGTCAATTATCTTACTCTATAGTGGGCAGCCCAAGAACCCTTTGAGCTATCCTGCACGGCAGCGGGCTACATGCCAGGATCTCCCCTTGACTGGGGATGCTCACTCAAGGTGCTGCTCCTCGAGGCTGAGAGATTCCTTGCCTCAACAGATTCTTGGTAAGTGACTAATAGCATGCTAAACTTTGAGATCTTAGCTGAGAGATATAAAGGATTGATTGTGCGTACATAATCCTTTAGACATAAACGGTTGAGCAAGTCTGGGACTAGGATTGGATCCAGCTGCACCTAGACTCCTCTCTGAGAAGGAGTTTAGAAAGCAAGGGGGTCCTTTCTGAACCTCGTGACTCAATGGGAGGGTCTCCCTGACAACTTATCTGACCTGTCCACCCTTCCACTGAATCTCATAAAACACTGTTGCATTCACTACTAACTTTGTTAAATCACTGTTTCATGTTAATAAATATTTCACTACTTCTCTCTTACGAGTGAAGTTAATCACTCCACCTGTGACAGATCAAACTTCCTTAACTTCTTTCTTAAGAGACCATCCCTTTGGGGATGTTCTTGTTTTTATAACTTCCCATTTCACAGTTCTCTTTCTATAAAAGTGGTGCTTTAGATTGTAGCTCTTTTTCAACAAACACATAATTTATTATGTTGTGATTTGTAATAAAATTGTACTGCCTGAGTATAGGACAATATTTGCGTTAGTGAGACAGATGTAGTTAGGAATACAGCAACGTAGCATAGCAGCAGTCAAAGGATCTTCATGCTTATTATTTATTTTACTTACATATTGATGACAGTGTGTATGTGTGTATATATATGTAAACATATACCATGTGACATAGTGAAAGAGAGCTTAAAGAACAAGGAAACCTGCAGATATTTACTGAGTTTTCCTTTCAGCTGGAGTAATGTGAATGAGCCTAAGTGGGGTTAAATTTCATGTATCAAAAACCGGAGAAGAGTAACTGAGGCATAAAGTGATAGTAGCCTCAGCATATGTGATTTGGCATATATGCAATATTTACATATGTGGTGAGTGATCTAACAGCTGTAGATGGTGAGGAATCTTTTTATTCTGTAAGAAGGCGCGCAATACAAAGAGTGAAATTATGTAAAGCTAGTGTTAAAGAAGGCAAAGGTGTTTTCCACAAACTGATGACCACCTACTAGCCATGGACTGAATAGTTTGCAAACTGGTCAGAAGTTTGTAATGGTTACCATAGATATTTCATGAAAAAAATGTTGATGTTCAAATTTTACAGAATGGGTTTTTTTCCTATTTATATAAAGAAACATGTCTTAGAGGAAATCTGTCTTAGGACTCAGCCTGCTGCCTTTCAATTCAGAACTCTCTTCCATTAACTTCAATGGAATCAGAATCAAGCTTTTAATGATGTGTCCTGTGGAAAACCTAGAAAGAAAGATCAATAATCATGGAATCACGGAATCACAGAATTTCAGAAATGGAAGGAACCTCTAGAGATCATCTAGTCCAACTCTCCTGCTAAAGCAGGACTGCCTAGAGCACGTTACTCAGGACTGCATCCAGACGGGTCTTGAAAGTCTCCAGAGAAGGGGACTCCACATGCTCCCTGGGCAGCCTGTTCCAGTGCTCTGTCACCCTCACCATAAAGAAGTTTTTTCTCATATTTGATTGGAACTTCCTATGTTCCAGCTTGTGCCCATTACCCCTCATCCTATTACTGGGAACCACTGAAATAATGTCAAGAAATTTTTGTTCCAAATGCTAATGATCTCTCAGAAGCAACTGAGGCACCAGATTCCTTTTATACGAGAATCCATGACTGTCACAACTGAGTACAACAAAATCAGGCACATAAATATTTCTTAATGATGTTTGATTACATCGGTAGAATGGTACTACACATTCACAGTATGTCATAGATAAGCTTTTAGCAGGTTGCAATGTCTCTTATAGTACTGTACCTAATAACTATCATAACATATATTTCATGCAAAAACACAGTCAACAGAAAAAAGAAGAAAGAAGATCTCAACACAAAATTACTGTCTGTGGTATATACAAATCAGAGAGAAGGAGCTGTGTAAATTCTGCTTTCCTTTGGTCTGCTATTAAAAAAAAAATCAGACTCAATAGCTAGCCTAGAAAGCTAAGCCACACACATCAGAAGTAGTCATATCATTGTTACACAAATGTATTTAGTCCATTCTTTTATTATTTTCTTAAGTTTCCAAAATGTAGTTGTGACTGATACAACCATCTACATCAAATGCAAAGTTTCCTTCAGGACAGAACATTCATCAGGATTGCCATGAGGCCTACAAGGGAGGAATGCTAAGGATCGGGAGGTGATTACGTCTAAGAGAAGATACATAAGACATTGTCTTATAAGACCCCTGAAGCCCACATGGTGCCTCGCTGCACTACAATCTATGCATCTGCACATATTTATTATTGTGTATTCTTTATCAGATACTCCTATATATCAATAATTGGCAAGCTTTTGTGGAAAAGAAGAAACATTTTTCTGCAAACGTTTTAACTATATTGAAGTACATTGATCATTGTGGAGATTGTGATTCTGCATACATTTCTGTGCATAGATGGCATAGAAAGTATGTGTGTGCATGTGTTGTCCATTGCAGTGTAAATGTATATAAAGTACCAGAAACAGAAAGAACTTCTCAGATATATGAGATGTGTTTGTAAAAATTTAAGGCAAATGAAGATGAAAATGTAACTCACCTCTCATACATAACAACCCCAAACAAAAACAAATCAAAATGCTAAGCTGAGAAAAAAAGTTTTAGGGGAAGATCAAGTAAATAAATGTGAAAATTTACTAAAAACTGGCCATAGCGAGAAAAGAATATGACCACCAAGAATCTTTGGATACTTCATACAAGACAAAACACTCTAGTGAAATTTATGGGTAATTTTGTAAGGTTTTCTTTAAAACCTTCAGTATGTGACAGACAGATGAGGTGTGATCTAGAGCAGGCACTGCAACTGGAAGCCAGTCAAACCGATTGCCACTCTGGAAGTTGGCAGCCACATTGCCACCTAGTAATTTTGACTGCAGTACTCTGACATATGACTCACTCAAGCTGAAGAGTTCAGACCTTAAAATATATGCTATATTTTGAGTCCTCAAAACCTAAAGATGAATTTCTAGTTTGGCATAGAATCATAGAATTGCCTAGGTTGGAAGGGACCTTTCAGATCATCTAGTCCAACCATCAGCCTAACACTGACAAAAACCATCACTGAACCATATCACTAAGTACTACATCTACCCGTCTTTTAAATACCTCTAGGGATGACGATTCTACCACTTCCCTGGGCATCCTGTTCCAATGCTTAAAAACCATTTAAATGTAAAAATTTTTCCTAATATATAATTTAAACCTCACCTGGTGCAACTTGAAGCTGTTTCTTCTTGTTCTATCACTTGTTACTTGGAAGAAGAGATCTCCACCTCTCTACAACCTCCTTTCAAGTAGTTGTAGAGAGCGTTAAGGTCTCCCCTCAGCCTTCTTTTCTCCAGACTAAAAAATCCTAGCTCCCTCAGCTGCTCCTCATAAGACTTGTTCTACCAGCCCCTCACCAGCTTCATTGCCCTTCTCTTCACTTGCTCCAGAATCTCAATGTCTTTCCTGTAGTGAGAGACCCAAAACTGGACACAATACTCAAGGTAGGGCCTCAAGAGTGCTGAGTACAGGGGTACAATCACTCCTCTAGTCCTATTCACAACACTACTCCTGATACAGGCCAGGATGCTGTTGGTCTTCTTGGCCACCTAGGCACACTGCTGTCTCATATTCAGCCAGCACTCAACCAACACTCCCAGGTCCTTTTCCGCCAGGCAGCTCTCCAGCCACTCTTCCTCAAGCCTCTTGCATTGCATCGGGTGGCATGTGTAATTTAAGGCATAAATATTAAGATTTACACCTTCCACCAAAGTATCTGCCTGGTTTTGTCAGAAAATATGAGTTAACAGAGCAAATGAGCTGCAGACTCCCCTTGTGGTTTGTGTTATTAGGACTGGATCAGAATGGAGGGTGTAAGATAATGTTTTACTCACAGAAACCACAGAAAAATCTTCCCTTTAAAGTCTGATACTGAGCTAATTTACTTTGCATGTTAAACTTTTCACAAGGTTTAGTTGGCTTCCTTTAAAGAAGTTCCTTAATAGGAGTTTAGAACTAAGTGGGGTACTGTGTCCCAAGATTCCATGATGTTGGTTTTAAAGGACTGACATCAACTATATCTACCGTAAGAGGCTTTGTCCTCTTGGCAACTGAACTACATACTGAGTTTAACTCAGAGTGCTTATTACTTGATTCATTTAGTAACTTTTTACTTTAATTTGAAAATGGAATAATTCAGTTTGTAGTTTTAGCATAGTTTATAATAGTGAGATTTTTCCTTTAAACTGAGAGCATAGGTCAGGATGTTTTACGTGTCTACGGACAAGTAACTACCTCTTTACATCTAAGTTAAACTTTACATTTTTCTAAAAGCTCAAAAGAGGAATGCTGGTGTTTATTCACCTTTTGTTCTAATCAATGTTGTAAAAAAATGATGCATAGATAACTTTCCATTTAACCTACCAATGGGTCATAAAAGAAAAGAGATCTTTTGACTATTTTAGGATATTGCTTGTATTTACGCAGGTGCAAACACTTGCTGACTTCTGAAAATGTAGCTGGATGTTGGCTGGTGATAGGTAGCACACTGTCTTTTGTACCTCCTAAAATCCCTTCCAGCTGTGATTATGCCACATATTTTCTCATGCTTTTTTGAAGTTTCCAATGTACCTACAGTGCTTAAATGTTATTTATTGAGATGGTAAGCTGTTCTTGTTGTTTCTTTCAGTGGGAGATGTGAGAAACACAAATTGTTTCTTTCAAAAAACAGCTCTTTGAAAAACATGAATGAGTTAGTCTCCTTCTGTGCAGAGCTTTGTTGTCGTACTTGTAAAGACTGTGAAAAGGATATGTCTGAGCACTAGGTGGCTTTCTCTCAACGTTGCCCTTAAGGCTTACGCACACTGGTGGGGTGCTTGTTCCAAAAATAACAGAACCGGATTTACATAAGCTTCTGTTCTGCCACTTAGGTCACTCATGAATAGGTTCTTTCTTGCCGCATTAGTTCGTATTTTGGGTTTCAAGCCTTTGGTTCACTTAAATTCTGTTGCATTGAAAGCTTAAAAAAGTACTTTATTTGTACAGTTTTGAGACCTCTTAAGAACCCCTTCAAGGCACTCAGTTTGCAAAGTAAACAGAGATCAACTGGGTTTTCTAAAAGTAATCTTCTCTCTTTATCTCAACCTTCCTCTGAATTTTAACTGAATCTGATGAAATCTAAGCTGATTTTGTCATATAATCAGGCATGGTTTATACTCCATACCTAGGAAATTTCGCAAGAACACAGGCACTTACTTGAGCCCAAACTTTTATATATCAAGTTGTTTTTTAACTACCTTTTTTTTAAAGTAATTTTTAAGCATTCATAACTGTAGGCTGCTTTCTAAAAAAGTCTCTTTTCAAAACATAAAACATAAATATAATACTTTGAAATATATGCTGATACAAAATTTTACAGAACATAGACAGATGCTAAAACTCAAGTTATAGATACAGAATAACAGCAGAGTTCTTTGTTGACTGTTTTATCACAGTGGAGTCCAATGTTAAATACTACATGTAGAGTTGTCAGAATATTTCAGATCTATTCCTTTGTCTTTCATCAGTTTTCTTCTTAATAAGGCTGGCTGGAAAACAAAGGTTCTGTTTTTTATGTAAACTTGGAAGCTTTGAAAATTTCTCTTCTGCAATGAGATTACTGAGGGATTTATTTTCCTTGAAATAGTATCTTCCAGAAAGAAAACTGATGACAACAAAAATTTAAGTTCTTACAAGTGTTTTCTGGGATATGGAGTATTCAGAATTTGTCTCTCTCTGGAACACGGCCTATAATTTGAATATTCCTCAACACCAATTTGTGAGTTTTCAGGCTAAGTCTATTCCTTGTTTTTGATCAACCAGTCCATCTTGACCATGAGAAATTCCTGTAAATGTTACTTCAGCAGGAAAAAAAAAAAAACAAAACACCCTTTAGTTAAAAAAAAAAACAGAAACAAATAATCATTCACTCTTAATCACTAGAGGGTTTTTTGTGTAGGTGATATATTTTGTAGAAGAATTTTCCTTTAACAATGCTTTTGTCAACAAGGATTTGAAGACTATGTGTATTTGACAAATAAATAAATAAGGCCCACTTCCTAATACTGCCACTTAAAAAAAAAAAAAAAGAGAGAGATTACAACTTGAGTTTCATTCATATCTCCAGGATAGTGAGTGAGAATTTGAGTGAGATTAAAGAAATATATATACATTTTATTTTTTAGTTCGTCTTCAGTAGTTAGGTGTGTTAGAAGAATTTTTAAAGAATATTGGCAGACCAGGTTTTGAAAAAGCCTTATAGTTTAAGAAATGCAGTAGATTAATTCTTAAAAAAATTGAATACACCAGCCGGTGCCTCAGTTCTTTAAACTAAATGCTATGCCTAGTAGTTATGGAGGCACCGTTTCTGTATCACTTTTGCTACCATTTCCTGTTTGTGTCCCTCCAAATAAGCACCTCAAAGACTGCTTGGGACTCAATGGAGAAATAAGATCTTGGAGACTAAGTCATCAGCAGGGAATCCAGCCCTTGTGGCCATTTTTTTAATTTTCCAAAACTCCACAGAATCAGACTCCCTTTTTGAGATTGCGTTTTTTTCTTTTTTCTTTTCCTTTGGCACACTGTACAATTTTATGTAACACCTGTGTGTACCTTGGAAAAATGCTATATGAAATGTTCTTTATAAAGGAATGTTCATAATTGTGGGGAATATGTTATCCCTTATGTCTTACTTGATAATGATATGGTGTTTTGAAAGTGATATAATAAGCTATTTTCCTTAGGAACATTTCTGTTCCTAATAAGCACTTAAAACATTATCATCTTGTAATGGAGATAATCACATTCAAATTCTTCCTGTTACTTTTTATTTCAAATTTCAGAAACTTCCTCCTGTGAAAATTTGTGCAGGGATCCTTTATCACACTTTCTAGACATTTTTGATATTTTCATGCAGTGTATTTGTTAAATATATAAACTCCAAACCCTACACATTCCTGGAGAGAGCCAGTACTCAGAGACTGCAGAATGTTTTGCAATAGCTATAATTATGAATATGGATGTGATTACATTTTTTCTTAGCATTTCTAAGACATTTTTAACACTTTACTGGTTTGGTTTTTTTGTTACTATTAACATTTGAAGAGCTTTATTTGATTAAACTTTGGTCTTAGGAAATCAAGAGGTGTTACCCTCCCAAGCATATTCACACACAGCTTGAGACATTATTCTCTAAGACAGTGTTTTCAAATGACAAAGGTTACGATATTATTCATACTGGTTTTGAAAGGCTTTGTTAATATTTAACCATAAAGCTTTCTAAATGGGAAAGGTAACCAATGTGAAAAATATTCCAAATAAGTATTTTGAATTGATATTTACATAGACATATTTGCACAATGAATGTAAGATTCTTTTTTTGAGAGCAAAATATAAGGATAATTCAGTTCCTGTTTTTGGAAAATGTCAATTCTGTGCATACTTCATTTATTGCATGCAACATGATCTCTGAAATTTACAACAGTAAAAAAAGAATCAGTGTAGTAGCAGCTATAATTTCCTAAGATTTTAGTGTAGACCATTGTCCAATCACATTGATAATTTTATGGACTACATCCTCACTATGGAAACCTGTATCCTAAGTGTCTTAAACATGAGAGCGAAAAATTACACTTATTAGTTCCTTAAATATTCTTCCTTTCTTTTATGTGAATCGATGAGCTTTTGTGTCCTTAATGCCATTTCTCTATTGTTGAGTTCTCCTCTTCCAAATAAGGAAAAAGGTTCAGCCACCCACCCTTTTGCAGTTATCTGAATTTTGTGGTTGGCCCTCATTTTTGATCATTCTAGGTTGCTGGCTGACATTTTTGGTACAGTTGTTGGCTCCCACTTTATTCAGTGCACAGGAAACTTTCTAGGTTTAGGTTTTGAAGAAAAGAAAATATAGGCAAGCTGATTTGCATGGACAACAGCTAGGGAGCATAAGCTCCCAAGAAGTGCTCCTATTTTAAAGCTGACATACTGCTTTTTTCTGCATTTGCTTTTTTTGTTTTGTTTCTTCCTCTTTCCTTATTTGTCATAAACATTGGTACAAATGAAAAGGATGCTTCATTCCCCAGAAGAAGATTTTTTGCAAAAATGTCTAATAAGACACATTAATTCCAAGGGAGACGAGGTTACTCCTACTGCACTATAAATCAAACTTTACTATTTGTTGTAGTGTCACAGGTGTTCAGTCATAATAAATGATGTACCAGGTAAGATGCTAGTAAGAATTCTGCATATGTGAATAATGCAATGTTTCTGTTTAGTCTGAGAGAACATATCATGAATCCTCCTGGGTTTCCAATGAGCTTAATGAATATAAACAATGGATTAATTTTAGGTCAGGAATATAACTTCGAAGTACTAAAGTAATCAGAGTTTAATTAAAAAAGACATGCATGACAGGTAGTTCATACAAATTGTGTTTGGACATAAAAAGTAGCTTTCAATACTTAGACTGAAATTTTTGATATGAACACAGCCACTCTCAGCTATTTTTCAACCTTGTAACTGTTTTTGAAATTAGCTGTCTGAGGGTTCCTTGACAAGTAGAAGTGACATACAAGCTTTTGTCTGCTGAAAAAAATGGAATGCAGTGTTTCAGTTGGAGCTGGTCTTGGTCTACATAGGACTTTTTATATTTTTAAATTTTGACAGTATAATCTTGCCAATACTAATCTGTTAGAGCAATACTGGTGCAATACTGAATAATAGACTCTGTTAGAAGTAAAAGTAATTCTTGACTTTTGCTGTTTAAATCATTTCCATAGATTAAATTGGAATTAGAGAGTACACATATGTTATGTGGCTATATATATAGTGACTTTAATTTGCATTGTGTTAAAGCACTATAACTTGTGTAGACAAGCATGCAAGCAATCTAGTGCAATCTTGAGCACCTATAAACCATGCTCTTGTCGAGAGAAGCTCTTTGACTTGTTCCAAAGATGATTTAAAGCCAACTCGACTGTTTGCTTATAGGTGTGTCCCAGTCATGGCTTGGCTGGACCTGAGAGTATAGATTCATCATTTATCTGTCAGACGGAAATAATCTTCAAAATACTTTAAGCTTAGACTTGGAGATTGATGTCTTCTCAGAATATGATTAACAATTTTTGTTTGGGCCACTATTAAACTGCTGCAAATTACAGAGCTATACCAAGGGACATCTTAAATATAATACCAGAGTAAACAGTGACTCTTCTTTTCCTTATCATAAGTAACACCTAGTTAAATTGTGAATGCTTGTTTTGACCAGATCATAACAGTTTACCATGTGACAGCTAACATGCAGTAATTATAAACAGCATACTGTGGTTAGAGTGCTCCAGTACATTTGACATATTTGCCATATATCTGCAAAAAACAACAAAGGTTTTAGAAGTCCCCACAACAGATAATTTTGTAAGCTTTCAGTACTGAGTATATGAAACACTTGACTGCTCTCTGCAGTCTAATTGCTAAACAAGTTTCGTTGAGAAATTGAATGTTTAAAAGTGAGCATTTGGCTAATTGTCTTTAAGTGCGAGTGTACATGTCGAGTATAGAGAAGATTCTACTAGATTATTAGACTGATAGCCACTTTTGAACAGCTGTTTGGGTTTGTTCTTTTATTCATTTATCAGTGTTGTCTTTAGTTGCATTAGTGCTCGCTTGAAACTCTTTTTGTATCATTTTTTATGTATCATTCCTTCTGACAGCTGTTCTCTTACACTGATAAAAATGTAAATGTTACTTTTAAGGCATAAAGTAGTCTTAGGATCTGGCTAATTGCTCATCTTCATTCTTCATTCTTCATTTTCACTTCGTTTGCTCTCTATCCTGTTTTCACCCCATTCCACCCCAAATTCCTATTCACATTCTTACATCCAGTACACATTCTATTTTCTTTATCCTTTGTTGCCATGTTGTACATATTTTAGTGTCTTTGCTTCCGTTTTTTAACCTAATCATTAACTTTCTACTGGTAAATTTGGACAAAACCAAAGAGATTGTGAGGACCATGTGAAGAAGTACACAATTATATATAAAGATAAATCAGCTATTTGAAAAACGAAGAGTTAAATTTTCCTTCCATTTGATTTTAATGTAAAAGTATGTGGATACTGGTGAAAAAGAATAATATTTCTGTTCTATGAAAAATTATATTTGATAGTAAATATATTCTTTACTTTTAATTTTTTTTATATATATATTTGTGAACATTTTGTTAAATTTTTCCAACAAGTTTCTCTGTTTGGTGAGTATTTGTGCATTAACTAATGTATATTAAGTAATTTATATATGGGTTTTTTTTTATTTCATCAAATCAGAGATTTGCATTCTTGCTATTTTTCTACAGAACCATAGAAAATCCTACCTTGGAAGGTACCATTGGAGGTCATCTTGTGTCACTACTGGAACTATACATTTGAACAGTTAGCAACATAGCAGATAACAAGACTAGCACTGTATTCCTTCAACTTCTGTTGAAAGCAGGGCCTTAGGTTATCTAAGAACAGATTATGTTTGGGAAGATGCATCAAAATCCAAAACCAATCGTGAAATAAAGATATAATCCAAATAAATGCTGATGTGAATTTTTTAGAAGGGGAAAAAAACCCCTCCTCTCTCTTTTAGTTTACCTCTATTTTCAGAGCATGGAATAACATCTTCTGAGGCATCCACACAATAGTGATAGCAAGAAACAGATGGAAGGCATAAGGCATTTTTCTGAAAGCTCTTTACAATTAGGAATAAGGAGGTGGTCCTGTGCAGAAGTCAGCCTTTTAACAAAACTAAATAACAGGCCTTGTGGTTGGTACTGTTCATCAGTGTTTGTGGTCCAATGTCTTTTCAGTAATATTAGCATAAGATAGTTAACTGTTAGAAAACCCTGGGGCTATAAGAAGAACAATATAGGTAAAGTAAGAAGCAGTTGCAGTAATTGTCTGAGGAGGTGATTATTAAAGGAAAGGAGTAAATTTAGAAAAATAGCCATATTGGTGATTCTGAATCAGAAGAATTTATTCGGAAACCATGCATCTGTGTTTCAGGTACATGAAATCTTTAGATTATCTTTAAGAATCACTACCTTTCATGTAGAAGGGTTTTTTTTTTTCGGGGGGGGGTGTTGTGTTTTTTTTTTTAAAGAAGCACTAATACACCTCCAACATAGTATTAACTATGGAGACTTGTTGCATGTGTTATTTGTGATTTCTTTTTTGTTGTATTCTATATCCTTAGATGCATTCTATATACTTACATGCACTTCTTTCAGAGTAGGCCTACAGGTGAATGAATACATGTGTACTACAAGGATCTAGCGATCCAATTTGCAAATACATTCCCTTTCAGGAAATCAGAAGTCATTACCCATGGGGTTTTTCATGTACTATTTATTTGAATATACCACTCCTTCATAATTTCTGCTTATTTATAAATTTTTATGCCAGACGTAAACAGTGTTCTTAATGTAAAATATATCTAAATTTTACCTTTTACATATCGTAATAAAAATCCTTCCTACCCATTTATACAGGAAGAAGAAATTACACATGCATTGTGGGAAAAAGTTTTTTTTTCCGTACAACAAAGACTAGAAGGTTGTATAAATTGGTATACTGATTGTATAAAATGGCTTATTATAAATTGGTTGTATAAACTGGCTTATTCAATAGTCAACACTGGGATTGTATTGAATCCCTGATTCTTTGTGCTTTGAAAGTGTAGGAACTAGGGAATTTAGATGCTTTAAATAAAGAAGACCGTGAGTGGGTTACCGAATAATTAAAAAATCACGTCTTTCAAAGCACATCTTTTTTAGTCTTGAACTTCTGATTTTTACATAGGAATGTAGGTATGGTGTAGACAACTTCCTCAATATTTTCCAATTACTTTTGAACATTGCCAAGTGGAATGAAGATCGCTTTTTATTCTTTCCTTATTATTGTGAATATTTTACAAACAAGCAATTTTCCGCCCAAGATTTCTTATCTTTATGAAGATCTCATGAAAGAAGATGACTCTGCAGAATCATAGAATGGTTTGGATTGGAAGGGACCTTAAAGATCACCCAGTTCCAACCTCCCTGCCATGGGCAGGGACACCTTCCACTAGACTAGGGCTCTCAAAGACCCATCCAGTCTGGTCTTGAACACTTCCAGGGAAGGGGCATCTGTTGATTGCACAATTTCACACACAAATCATGTGTTGAATATTGAGTTTGTTTGCTTGTGCTATGGTATATTCACACAGTATAATATGAATTCAGGGGCTGGTAATGGTATAGATTCTGTACTGCTTCTAGGAGCAATAACAAAATAACCAGAATAGACAACAACTAAGTATATTTTTTTAATAATGGTAGATTGAAAAATAATCCAGTAAACCCTGGGAAACCTGCAGTTTTCTTTTTACCACACAAAAGTTTTTTGAGATTATATAAAACTTCACCAGTCTTGATTTGCCAATAATTGATATTTTTTCAAAGAACTGAGATAATTTTGTTTCAGAAAAGAATGACTTGATTTATCATCATACTATAATTAAGATTTTAATTATTTTAATTTCAAAATAAAAATAATTTAAAGACAGAAACTATATTTTAATTTTAGAAAGTTAAAATTACACATACTGATATTAGAATTTTTCATACTTTTTATTTTAACTATCTGAAACCAAACTCCTTGCCACAGGATTTGAGGCAGATCAGAACACTGTGAATAGCTATTAAAGGGGTTATATTTCAGAAGAAAAGGAAAATAATTATAAGTGTCTAAGTGGTATGTTGCAAACAGTTTTAAGAACTACTGAGGTAAGTCATAAGACCTTTTTATAAGCCCTTTTTCTCCACATCATAATTTCCATTTATATTTTGTTTTGGCAGATCTTACTTGTAAGTTTTCCAAAGGTTACTTTTTTTTTTTTGGTGGGGGGAGGTGGAGGGAGATAGGGGGGTAGAGCTGAGTGGGTGGGGGTGGTGGATGCGTGCTTCCTCTGTGCAGACACTGTTGCATTAAATCATGTAAGGTTGCTCTTTTAATATTCCAAGTAGGAATTACATTATCCAGTTTTTCATGGAACTTTTAATATTAAGAAGCAAATAGTGATTGCAGGACCAGTTCTGAAAAATAATACTGAAGAGTACCGAAGAAGATTTAGTGATTAAGCTGGTGTTCCCCATCATTCCCACTGTAAAAGAATACGGAAAATTGTCTATGTTACAGTTTCTTTGTCTCTCTTCCAAGAAATAAACAGTTCAGCCATAAAATCAGTGAATACACCACTGGGGAAATCCCAAAGCCTTCCAGGTATGTCGTGAACAGTGATGAGTGGATTTTGGGAAGCAGCCAGTCAGCCAAGCAACTAAAGGGCCACAAGCCCATGACATAGCATTGACTGACAATTCAGAAACAGGCAAAAAAATTATTTGTCTTCAATATGAATAAAAAGAGTTTAGGATCCCTCAATAGAACTGATTATAGATTGGAGAGGAGGGGGAGCTAGTATAAATAAAATGATATGATGTCTTTGCCAAAACGGAGTAAATCCTGGGAAGACACCAATTAATTAATGTCACTCTGAATAACGATTTATTGTGGTGTCTGTAACAGAAGATCCCTCAGACACTGCAATCTGTTGCCTTCAAAATCAAACCTCCCTAATTAGCTGGATGACATGCAGGGTGGATCCTTCAAGATGGTACACCGTCTGGTCTGACTAATATGCAAAACAAGCACCAACAGTGATGAGGCTGGCAAAGATAAACAGAAATGAGAGTCCCAAGAACAACAGTGCAGTGAGTTGATGTAGCAGAGCAGTCCAGAAAAAACTCCTGTCTATTAATTAGAGTCAGATGATCTACTAAAAACATACAGAAAATGGCAATTGAAACTGAAACATGTTGCGAGGGTGCTCAGCACATGTTTTTCAGGAATAAAGAAATGCCTGGGTAAAACAATTTCTCAATGAAAGATCAAGTGTCATAAACTCTGCTATAAGGAGGAGGATCATCACATTTTGAGTAACTGTGTAACACATGATTTTTGAAAATAAGGACCAGTACTTCACTTTCAGCAAACAATGCTGCTGGGATAAACTAATTACTGAGATATAATGCAGATGAACATTTCCTATAATGTAAAAAACACTACAGGTGCTGGGAATATACTGATGAACAGACATTAACACCAATAACCTCAGTTAAGAAAAATAAAGGAGTAGCACTGATCTCAGTGACACAGATTATCTGCTTTGTGAAGACGTCAGGAAAAGACATATCAAGGGTACCATGTGAAGATTAAAAAGAAAAAGCCAAAAAAAAAAAGCCTCTCATATATTTATTTTAAATCAAAATTTCTCCTTACTCAGAAATATTGACCGAACTAGTATTACAGATTATATTAACAATGAATCTGATGAACTACCGGCGAATCTTGGCTATAACAATAGTTGGTTACCTTCATGTATCAGCCCAGTACCTAAATAGGTAGAACAAATTGTTCTCAGACTCCCTTTCATTCCTAGCAGACAAGGGAGGTCACAGAATCACAGAATGGTTGGGGTTGGAAGGGATCTTTAGAGATGATCTAGTCCAACCTCCCTGCCAAAGCAGGTTTACCTAGATCAGGTTTACCTTAGACAGGAATGCATTCAGGTGGGCTTTGAGTTGTTCCAGGGAAGGAGAGTCTGGGCAGCCTGTTCCACTGCTCTGTCACCCCCCAGGTAAAGAAGTTTTTCCTTACGTTCAGACGGAATTTCTTGTGTTCCAGCTTGTTCCTGTTGCCTCTTGTCCTGTTACTGGGCACCACTGAAAAGAGTCTGTCCCCATCCTCTTGAAACCGGCCCTTTAGAAATATATAAATAATATATTTTTAAGCATTGGTGAGATCCCCTCTCAGTCTCCTCTCCTCCAGGCTAAACAGACCCAGGTCTCTCAGCCTTTCCTCATAAGAGAGCAGCTCCAGTACCTCGATCCTCTTTGTAGCCTTCCACTGGACTCTCTCCAGCAGTTCCTTGTCTTTCTTGGACTGGTGACCCCAGAACTGGACACAGTACTCCAGATGTGCCCTCACCAGGGCAGAGTAGAGGGGGAGGATAACCTCCCTCGACCTATTGACCATGGTCTTTTTAATGCACCCCAGGAGACCATTGGCCTTCTTGGCCAGAAGGACACATTGCTGCCTCATGGTCATCCTGTTGTCCACCAGGACTCCCAGGTCCCTCTCTGCAGAGCTGCTCTCCAGCAGGTCAGTCCCCAACCTGTACCGGTGCATGGGGTTATTCCTCCCCAGGTGCAGGACCCTACACTCACCCTTGTTGAACTTCATTATGTTCCTCTCTGCCCAACTCTCCAGCCTGCCCAGGTCTCTCTGTATGGCAGCACAGCCTTCTGGTGTGTCAGCCACTCCTCCCAGTTTTGTATCATCAGTAAACTTGCTGAGGGTACGTGCTGTCTGTTCAAGTAATTGATGAATATGTTCAATAAGACTGGACCCAGTACTGACCCCTGGGGAACACTGCAAGCTATGGGTCTCCAACTAGACACTGCACCACTGATCACAACCCTCTGAGCTCTGCCATTCAGACAGCTCTCAATCCACCTCACTGTCCTCTCATCTAACCCACACTTCCTCAGCTTACCTATGAGGATGTTATGGGAGACTCTGTCAAAAGCCTTGCTGAAGCCAAGGTAGACAACGCCCACTGCTCTCCCTTCATCCACCCAGCCAGTCATGCCATCGTAGAAGGCTATCAGGTTGGTCAAGCATGATTTCCCCTTGGATAATCCATGGTGCCCACTCCAAATAACCACCTCTTCCTCTACATGCTTAGAGATGACATCCAGAGTGAGCTGTTCCATCACCTTTCCAGGGATGGAGGTGAGACTGACCGGACTGTAGTTTCCTGCGTCCTCCTTCTTGCCTTTTTTGGAGATTGGAGTGACATTGGCTTTCCTCCGGTCCTCAGGAACCTTTCCTGTTCTCCAATACCTATCAAAGGTGATGAAGAGTGGCTTTGCAGGAACATCTGCCAGCTCCCACAGCACTAGTGGGTGCATCCCACCAGTGCCCATGGATTGTGGGTGTCGAGTTTCCCTAAATCATCTCTAACCTGATTCTCCTCACCCAAGGGAACATCTTCCTTTCTCCAGACTCTCTCTCTTACCTCCACGGAATGTGATTCCTGGGGGCCAGGCTTAGCAGTAAAGGCTGAAGCAAAGAAGGCATTCGGTAACTCCGCCTTCTCTGCATCCTCCGTCACCAGGGCACTCATTCGTCTCATTCAGCAGCGGTTCCACATTTTCCCTTGTCTTCCTTTCCTACTGATATACTTGAAGAAGATGTGGAGGTTTCTATTGGGAAAAAAAAAAAAGACAAACAAACAAAGACAAAAAAAGACAAAATACAACCCCTAAAATAGTGTTTGGTGTATGTATATTTGGTCTCAAAACCAAACTCAATATAATTCACTTAATTACTAAGCCAAACTATCCAGAAGTTGTGGCAAACAACTTGTTGGGATATTATAAAGTCCCCCTCTTCACCCATCAGCACCAGCTGGTAGAGCCCTTTCTTCATTAGAGGAAGAGGTTACATCTGTGTGTAATTATGTCTCTGTATTTTGTTTTTCACTGGATATGTGATGTATTGCTTTATAGTCCAGAAATCTGTGTTGATGTTGAAGTAAGAAGCACCATCTCATCCACTGAGACAATTCTTCCCTCATTTGCCTCTTCCCAACTCATACTAAGCACTTGAACTCACAACAATTCTGCTTCCTACTTCAAAGCCATTCTTGAAACCTAGCTCTTTGAAAGTTTTTCCTCACTGTCTCCCATTAATGATAATCCTTCTGCTTCTTCTTGGGTTTTCTTTTGTTTATTTTTCCTTTAGCACTAATCCTTTAGCACTGATATGAACTTCTCCGTGCCATGCTCCAGCTAAGCTTTCACTATAGCGCTAAGGTGGTGAAAGGGGTCTTAAAGCTGGGAGTACTCAAAAAGACAGTGACTAGATAGATGAAAAGATCAGCTTTCTTGAAGTTCAGTCTAGTATCCTAAATTTCCCTCCATGCAGCCTATATTCTGTTTATGACTAGCCTTACATTCTAAACTCTCTTTGTCCTACATGTCCCTTTTAAGATCTGAGCTAAACAAACATGATGGTATTCATGCCATTTGTAATTACCTGTAATTAATGGTGCACATAGATGTACCTTGTTTGTCTTTCAGTATCTGTAATGCCTTCAGTGATGTCTGCAAACATCTGGGAGTTGTGATTGTTAGTCAGCTTGATGACTAATGACTGCAATTAGAGGGAAATACTATCCCTGTGATATGTCATATATTAGTTTTCCTAAAACATTTTCCTTTTTTTTTCTAAGAACAGAAAGACTGCAGAAGTACCGTACAAAAATTACAGAATGAAACACTTGTTTCAAAAATTATTTATCTTTTTTCCTTAGAGAAAGTATCAAATCAGTCACTGTAAAATTACAAGGTAATTTGGATGTCACTTTCAAAGTTTCATTTGTGAAATACGTTATTTAACAAATCTTGGGCTTTTAAAAACTTTTTTATTGAAAAGTAACAGTCTTAGAAGACTAGTTCTTTGATCCATCTAGCAACTACAACATTAGTTTTTATTTATAAGAAAAGCTAAATTTTCTTTTTGACCTTTGAAATAATAAAAAAAGGTATCAATAGTTCTGTTAAAAAGCAACAAAACACTTCCAAGTTTGAAATTTATTTGTAGGATAGGATTATTACAGAGTGAACTGTACTTGTGAATTATTCCTGAAACGCAACCATGCACTTTTACGTCAGTGCATATAAGGTGTGCATTAGACAGTAATTGCTGTATGATATACATATTCTTTATGAAGTTATTGCTAAAGTATTGCCCATTATTATTACACATCTGAGAATGCTGATCCACAACACTTCTGCTGCTTCTTGAATTTCTTGCATATAAAGTAAGTGAATTTGTGGTTACTGTGAATTTACAAAGTTGTATGACATGTTCAAACTGGGACAATATATGTCTCACCTTGATTTTGTCAGTGACAACACATTTTTCACACTTTCATGAGCCTATTGTCTATAAACCAAGTTATTTTCTTAGCTTTTATTTGCTTTAACTAGACTTTCAGATTCTCTTTGCTCACTACTGCTCTTTGCGAAAATACTGTTTGCCCTCTGTAGTTAAGTAATTTCTACTGATCATATGTCACTTTCCTTCTTATACTCTTTTTTCCAAAATTTAAATCTTAGTCTTCTATTTGGGGTTTGTGGTTTTTTTCAATAACAAAATATTGAATGTTTTCACCCATTGATCATGTGGAAGTATTTTCTTGTAATTAAAATAAAAAACATAACATCTTAAAAGAAAAAGGTTTTTTTTAACTGAAAAAAAAAGAACATGTTAAGTTTAAAAGCCAGAATAAGAAACTTACATATCAAGAAAATTATCTTGACAAGACTATTCTGAATTTGTGATGCATTTGTATTAAATCTGTTATAAAGAGTTTCAACTATAGAAGTTTGAACTTTAAAATTTTCTGATACAGTTTCACTGCTTCTGTTCTATCAGCTGTCCTCTCAATGTTGGGACTTTTTTTTCACCTTCTGTATTCTGCAAAGCTCCTTACATGAGCTCTGTCATATCTCACTTCAGGCACACAATGCAAGTGTTAACTCATGTTAATATTTCTGTATGAGCTTCATGGTAGAAATCTTCAGAAAATTTTCAGAAATTCTTTTCTGTTCAGTTTCTGGTTAGAATTACTTTGTAATATTGTTGTAACCCCTCCATAGTGGTGATCATCTGAGTTTTAAACTTAATATTGGTAATTTACACAATTAAATCACATGTGATCTCCCTATTACTTAATTTTTTGCAACTTTTCCATGTTAGCTTAGCTGTATTCCCTAAGATTCACAAGACTGGTATCACAAGATTCCAACTTAAAATTAAATCTTAAATTTGGAAAAGGCAATGATAAAATTTCCTCCAGGAATGAGTGATACACTTTGCTTTTGCAGTAAAAGATTATGTTGTTTTCAGTTACTCTTTGCAATACACCTATCCAGAAAAGTTACTGTGTCTATAACTGGGGCACTAAAAGGCTGAGGTTATTTTTATAGCGCAATTGAAAGGTGTGACAGCAGTTCATGTGGGTTGCACCTGGGGTGGGTTAGAGCTATCTTGCTCGGGCATTGACAATCTGGTGGCTTCAGCAGCAGAGGATAGACACTTGACTTCTTCCAGCCGTGCAATGGCAGGGCTGGTTCAGAAGCCTCAGAGTTGATGTTCCATGTCAGACAGCAGTATAGATTTATGTAAAGTTGCTTCCTATTATCTGACATGGAAACAAGCTCAGGGTAAAAGTATTCAGAGAAGGTATGCTGTGCTTTCTTTTGTATAGGATAGCAATTCATATTCTCACTGGACTTTGAAGTAAACTGAGCCGCATTTCCTCAACAGCACTTGAGCACTCTGAGTCTACCAGTTTCTCCTAAATCTGATTTTTTTTTTCTCTGTCATTTACAAAGGAATTTTTTTAGATGAAGTCTAAAACCACATGTTCATTTTTCAAAGAAAGATTAGATTTTGGCTGAGTGCATGTTTAACTTTTTACTACATTTTGTTCCTTTTGGAATAAAAATTACTATAAAAAAGCAGAGGTTCTCTGTCAGAGTAGCATATCAGTTTGGTGTCAGGGCATCTTCAAACCTGAAAGTGACATTTGTTTCCTCTCTCTTATCAGTGTTGTAAAAACGCAGAGGAAAGGATACTGCAGTAATAAAAATTTTAGCAATTATTTAGCCTGAAATTCACTGAATTTGCTCTGGTGATATATTTAAAATAACTTCAGCTATTATGAATTGTTGTTATTAATTACAGTAAGCATAAATAACCCTATTTCTTTACCATATGAACATAAAATAAGGGAGGAATGAAACACGTTCTTCCATGTTACTTTGTATTTTGAGAAGGTACGTATTTTTGCATGCTCCCTAAGACATATGTGGATTTGCTCATTATAAATCTATAAAGATGGACTTTATAGATATTTTATATGTATGTATGTATGTATGTATGTATCTATCATCTATCTATCTATCTATCTATCTATCTATCTATCTATCTATCTTTATAGGTATTTTATATCTATATATTTATAGATATATAGGCTTTATGCTAAAATATTTTTTGGTAACTATTATTTTAAAATTCCATTTTCAGATTTGGATGGAAATTAATGTATTCTATTAAGAAACTATTAGGAAAAGTGCACAGAATAGCAGCTGGAACTGCCTGTAGAGATTTCTAATGCTTTTTATTAGTTTACTTTTTGATCATTACAAACAGGAAATTTAATCTCCAGCTGAACATAAATAGCATCAAAGACTCCATGACTCAGCATAAAGCTGTAAACCTAAAAGCATCATAAAATACAAAACTCCTTATTAAAAAAGGCTTATATATGAAAGGATAAACAAAACATTTGCATTCTGGCTCCAGTCAGTGCATACTATTTAAGAGTCTGAAAGCAGAGAAAAACACATCCTCTTCTATGAAAGCTCTGAAAAAATGTTAGGTAATACTAAACATTGTGATTTTTTCTGAATAGATAGGTTGTGTCATTTGATGAGACTTTTTTTTGCAATGTGTTTAGATGAGTTCCATATTTTGATACAGAATGGTGTTTATTTGTATAAGTTAGCATGTATGTGTTGTATCACTGTCATCAGTATAGAAAAGAAATTATTATCATTACTTCCCGTTTGCAGGCAGTTTTGACAACAACATGAAATGGCCAGAAAAAATTCTCTCTGTGAGTCTTAAAATAAAATCTCCACTAAATTAAGAATGGATTTACCTTGAAACTCAGTGTGGCATTTTTATCAGTATTCCTAACTCATGAATACTCACAGTGGTTATATAAAAATATATATAAATGCATATACTTCTACTAATTTTTTAATATATACATTTTTACATTGGCATATAGGGATATATATGTATACATGGACACAGTCCAATTGGACACAGCCAAAATAGACTGGTTCACAACACATTCCTGATTCAATCTGCTTCTGTAAAAATTACCACAGTAAAAAAAAATACACTCCTCATAGATAAATATTTTCAATACTATGTAGCAAATTCCCATAGTGAAAATTAACACTACTGATGTGAAAGCTAAAGAGATCAGCTTCAATCTGTCAAACAAACAAACCAAGAAACAAAAAGGAACTCACTTAATGGCTTCAGCCAAAACTCCAACAAACAAAACTTTATTTTAAAATTGAAAGTTTTGCTCTCTTAAAGAACAGCAGTGTAAATACTAATACAGTTGATCCTACATCACCGTCTGCCTTTTAAGTTTAAAGCAGCACCAGGATTTATGTCTGAGACAAGTACCTGAGACTTCCCCATTGATTGGTTAAGGGAAGGTAGGCTTAGGGCCAGAATGGTGCAGTCTTTTTCACTTCCTGCAAAACCAATGTAACTAGTTCTGTACTGTGTATTCAGAAGAAATGTAGATTATTAGAGGCTCAAGGAGAGAGAACAATATACTTTTAGATGCACCTCTCAGATGAGGGTAAACTCATCCTTCCCAGTTACTTACCTACTTTGCAGATCGCAGTGTTGCCATGGAAATCCATTAAGATGGACAGTTTTTTTCATATAAACCTAAAGAATGGTCTTATTCGTGATATATCTATTCTTAGACCATACATGGAATTTGCAGTTAGTTAGATTAAAAAATGGAGATGTTTCCTTGATTTCAGTCTAATGACTCATATTTAAAGTTTGGTCCTGTGCTGTATCTGTCATATTAATGATACCCCTAGAAATTAATTTCCCATAATACTTAAATTTAGGATTAAAATTTTACTTTTGAACCATCCCTGTTGGGCTCAGGCAGACCAAAATCAGGTATTTGTGTAGTTATCAGAAATGAAGAGGTCAATTGTGAACCATAGTTGGCAAACAGATCAGTTTGGTTTGACACCAGCATGTAATAAAAGTCTCTAATACAAAGAAAACTCACAACAGTCATCCATGGTGATAATTATATTTGCCTGGACTTTTAGTTCATAAAGGTGAAGCATAATAAAACAGGTGGTGTCTGTCCTCACTCAATCCACCTGATATTTCTTGCTATTTTATATTAAAATATCAGTAAAGCAAATTTGTAAAGTAACTTCTCTCACCTCAAGTACATTCAAATGGTGTTCTTAATACAAAGAAAGGCATGCTCAGAGAACTATAAATACAATGTCAAGCAATGGAGCACTCAATAATTCACGCTGATCTGGAGGAAGATTTTATTAGCATGAACAATCCTAATAGTAATAAAATACTAAGGTTCTGACCTCCTGGAGGGAATGAATAGAATATTTTACAACAGACATAGTGTTAAGGGCTTTCCAGCTTATGGTTTGTGAGCAAATGACACATGCAGATGATCCCCACACACATGGTTTGGGACGGTACAGACACTCAGCCCCTTCCAGTAGCTGGCACCAGGCATATGGGCCATGACCCGTGATACAGCTCTAACTGCTGGTGCCAAGCCCCTCACTTACTTCACTCACATCAGTCTCCCTAGCATCTGTCACTTACCCTTGCAGCACTCATGGATGCAGGACAGAGTGAGATTATGGAGACGCATAGTTGAAAAAGGATTTAAGAAGATAGGATGGACTGCAGTGATCATGTGCAGGTCTCGGTCAGACCAGCACACTGACTGACTCATTTTACCTTCAACCAGCTCCTTTTATAACTGTTTCTGCCTACTTCCCCTTTGTTCCTCTCCAGTCCCCTTCTCCTCCACAGTCCTTCATAATTTTGTACATTTCCTATGGCCCCCCAACATCTTGGACCTACAGGTTTGCATCTCTGTCAGCTGCAAAGTCCCTCCTTCCTGCAGTTCGTTGTAGCCCATCAGTTAGTGTGACTGACGAGGTTTTTTCTTGTCTTTGTCTCCATTATGTTTGCCTGTCAGCTTTGTGTATCTGTATATTTTGTTCATGGCTTCTCTCTTTTCCTTGCCATCCCCTTTCACAGGGTTGTCTATCAGGTAATCTTAGTGAAATGAACATTCCCATGTTCCAGCATTCTTATCGACAAGTATGACTGACCTGGTTCATTACTGCCTCCCTTATCATTTGTTAGTCAAGTTTGTGTCTCTATATGTTCTTATTTATGGCTTTCTCCTTTTTGCTTTAAAAGGTCCTTGGTCAGAGAGCCTTAAGGGAGCTGACTCTCCCTCCTTCCACATACCCTTCCATAGAGTGTGTTTTAAAACTCTAGTTGATGACAGGTTGCTTGATTAAAGGAAGCTTCTGTCAGAAATATACCTCGTTTAAAATATTGTTGGACAGTATTTTATGGGATTCTTCAGTGTACACATAGAGATAGGAATCTTAAGTTTTAATCTGATGATCACTTCAGTTTTAAGAACTTTAATCACTGTAATGAGTAGGTGGGGAGGAATACAAACCCTCTTTTCCCTTCTTTCACAGGATACCAAAACTAAAATTTGTGGGTAACATTAACCCTCTTTTTATCTGTCCTTTTCCTCCAAAAAACAGAATGTTGTTAAAGTAATTGCAAAGCTTCTATCCAAATGTGAGTGGGAGTAAAGAAGTGATAGAGGGAAGAAAGGGAAATCTCTTCAGCTGAGCTGGTGCAAAAGTCCAGAAAAGTAGACAACACATTTTTTACTTTGACAAATCTCTAAAAATTTGCAAATATTAGGTCTGGTCCTGTGTGCCTGAGGTTGAACAACAGCAAATGTATCACTATCAAAAAAACCACCCTCAGTAAATAATCTAAGAAAGCTGCAAAGGGAGTTAAGGTACCTATAAAAGGCAGAAAGAGAACTTAGTTTACCTACTGTACCTACTGTACTGCTTGTTTTAAAGATCCATTTTCTCCAGCTACTTCATTTTAATTTTTTTTTATTACAAGTGCTGGCACACTTATCTTCTGCAATTGAATTTGTCATTTGTCACTTGCAGAGACAGTAGCATCCTCTAGCCTATAGAAATGGGAGATGCAGCTCTGCTCAGCATACGTCTTTCATGACAGCACTTCTTTTCTCTCTCATTGTGTGCACGAGAGCAAATGCAGTCCCTGAGGAGTTGAGAAGAACAGAAGAAGGTATTAAGATAATTGTTACATTTTTCAAAATCTGTTTATAGACCTAAAGAAGAGCACTTTTTGGTGAAGAAAAAGGTGAGGTTATTGAATGATTTTAGTTCATTAGGCAAGTTGATTCACTTTAAAAGGGGGAAGGTAGGAGAACAAGGCAGAGAAAGGGAGAAGAAATTTTTCTTTCATTCTTGTATTGTTCTTCAATGAAGTATTACAGCTTCATTTGAAGATTTCATTCAATAACAGGACTAATATCAGCATTTATTTTTTCCATTTATTGTAAAAATGGCATTACCAATACTGGACTGTTTTCTTATCTTTGTTTAAACTAGTAACGTTAATTCTAAGCATCTGTTCTCACTTCTAGGAGTTAAAAGTGCGAACAAACACATCTGGTTTATTGAAAACCATGTACAACAATAGATTACTCACAGCTGTCATTGCTGTTTCATGATCCACTTTCTGGCTTCTGACTATTTGGCGTCAAATTATTAGCAGTCAAAAATAAATACAAGGATTATTACAGAAAATACAGACTGCTAAACCATTTATAGTACAGGGGATGCTATACATAGCATACACTTCATCAGCAAGAACACAGAGCCAAATCAGTGTCGGTTAATTGTCTGTGTCTCTCTTAATGTTCAAAGCCACTGATGGGCTAAAACAAAAACAACATAGTAGCCTTATTTTGAAAACAAACATTAGTCTCCAATCTTCATAGAGAAGTTGTTGAAGTACAGGCTGGATAAGTAGACAGTGAGGTTGGCTGAAAACTGCCTGAATGGCTGGGACCAGAGGGTGCTGATCAGTGACATGAAGTCTATCTAGCTGGAAGCCAATAACCAGTGATGTACCCCAGGGGTCAATACTTGTTCCAATTGAGTTCAACAGCTTTATTAATGATCTGGGTGGTAGGGCAGAGTTTACCCTCAGAGCGGTTGATAGATACATCAGAGTGTTGTGCTGCCAGCCAGAGGGACCTCAAGAAGCTGGAAAAATGAGCTGACAGGAGCTCCATGGTGTTCAACACAAGGAACTGCAAAGTCTTGCACCTGGGTAAGAATAACCCCATGCACCAGTGTAAGAGATGACACGTGGGATGTGACATTCTAAATGGCATCACGGACAGGATTCCCTCGGCATTGGAATGTCCTAAGGGAAGTGATCTGTTAGCTATAAGCCGGTAGAGGTTCGACCAGGGGTTAGTGCTTGACTGCTACCCCTATTGAGGGATACCAGTTCTCTATCTGGCTGTGGACAGGGAGGATCAGGAAGCAGCCTCTCAGCTATAAACCAGGAGAGATTCAAGCAGTAGTAAGACTTGACGGCCCGAGAAATGTCTGTTTTTGAATGCTCCCTTATTTAGGAAAAACTGAAGGAGTGCAAGGCGTGTCCTACTCCTCTGGGAATGATCTTGGCCCACAATAATTGGAATAATCTAGAAGCAGTGGCAGGTTGTATCAATATCCTTGCAAAGAAGCAAAAGTTGAAGTTTGGTAAAGGAAAAGCTATAGTGTGTGTCGTATTAGGGGCAACACTGACTGCAACTCAAGAGGACAGACACTTGACCAGGCAAACAGAAGGAGACAAAATCAAATCCTTGCAAGAGCAATTTGAAATTTTGCAAAGCCAATTAGCCGCCGAGCGTAAAACCACTCAGCAACTCCACGTGGCTCTGTCAGATGCCTTGGACCAAGAAAAAAATCTTACGGGCTGAACTAGAGGAGAGTGAACAAGAAACCCCTGACCAGGCAGATCTTAATTCTTTCCTGGATAGCGAACCGGGATTTACAAGTCTGGCAAAATTGGCCGATAGATCTTTGTATCCAACAAAATAGTTAGAGATGAGACAGAAAATTTTTTACCCCAATAATGAGGAGGCAATGTTGTGACCTTTAATTAGGACCGAGACTACTGATAATGGTCAGGCGGGGGGGGGGGGGGGGACCAT
>VYZM01001233.1:0-27424 GCA_013398915.1 Dromas ardeola | reverse complement strand
GTGGTATACCGGTTGTTAAGTAACACAATGCATACCTCACCATGTGCCATAATTTGTCATATGCCTAATCAATTACTGTAGACTTGTTAAGACCTATACTAATAATATTGGGAAACTAAGAAATGTTTGCACACTGACCTTGAGATTTATCTCACCTTAGTCCACACCATTGGGGATTTATGAATCTGAATCAATTAAAACCCCTCTGTCCTGAGAGTGGGACGTGACAACCAGTATACATGGGGCCTGCCTAGCTGAAAACCAGCTTTGCAGAAAGTTACTGGGTGGTCATGGTGGATACCAGGTTGTCCAACTTGGTGTCCCTTGCAGTAAAGAAAGCTAACAATATCATGGTCTGCATTAGAAGGTGTATTGCCAGCAGGTCAAGGAAAAGATCCCTGAAGTATTGTGTCCAGTTCTGAGCTTCCAATACAAGAGAGAAAAGGAGCTAAGGGAATTCAGCCAAGGGCCACTAAGGTTATTGAGGGACTCGTGCATCTTCCATGGAAGAAAACTCTGAGAAAGCTGGGATGGTTCAACCTGAAGGAGAGGTCTGAGGAGGGATGTCATTCATGTGTTCGAATGCCTGAAGGGAAGCTGTAACAAAGACAGAGCCAGACTGTGTTCAGTGGTGCCAAGTGACAGGACCTGAGGCAGTCTGCACAAACTGAAACATTGGGCCTTCGTCCTGAACATCAGGAAAAACTTTTTTATAGTGACAGTGACTGAGCACTGGAACAAGTTGTCCAGAGAGATTGTGGGGTCTCCATCCTTGGAGACTTCAAAAGCCATCTGGACATGGTTCTGGGCAACGTTCTGTAGGTGAGCCTGTTTGAGCAGGCATATTGGACCAGATGACCTCCGACAGGTCCCTTTCAACTTCAACCATTCTGTGATTCTGGCTTGAAAATCAGTGTTTGTTCTGTTGCAATGGGAGGATATCTGTGATGGTTCTGTTTTTGTTACACCTATCTTCCAACCCTGGTTATTTCTTTTTGCTTATATACACGTACCAGCAAGAAAATTAGTTACAAAAAAAATTTGTGTTTCTCCATTAACATATCTAAGAAATGCAATGAGATTTATGGAAATTTGAATAAAGAGAAAAAAGGGAGGAGATTCAAAAGCTGCGATGAATTTTAGTTGTATGTATCAGGCATATTCTGTGTGCTGGGTGACCAGCATGGTGCTACGCAATGTTAAAAGATGACATATGGACCTTACTCTAGTACTTAGAGGAGAACTATTATGAGAAATACTAGTCTTAAAGTAAGGTCTGAAAATGAATGAAATAATTTTCATCACAGAAAATAAAAGCAGTAAAGGTTTGCTACTGAAGTTAATGATCTGTCATTTAGGCCACAAACGTTTTTGGTAAGTTTAAAAGCAAGTAACTTTCATTAAAAATTTTAAAGTAAAATTTTTTAAAAAAGTCTTCTATTAATAAAATTATATTTGGTTTACATAGTAAAGTTTTGGTAGTGGCAGGTAGGGAGAGCTGCAAGGGTGGCCTCTGTGAGAGATGACCAGGTGTTGTCTCATACTGGATAGAGCCAGTTCCAGCAGGCTCAGGAGAGGACCCACCAAAAGACACAGCTGACCCCAACTGCAAAGCTGATGATGCCTCTGGAAAAACATATTTAAGAAAAGGTAAAAAACATTGTGAAGGAGTTGTGAGACAGAGGAGTGAGAAAAAGTGTGAGATAAACACCCCTGAAGACATCAATATCGGAAAAGAAGGGGTAAGAGATATTCCGGGCACCAGAATAAAGAAACTCCTGCAGTCCGTGGAAAAGACAAAGGTGACGCAGGTATCCCTTTGCATCCCATGGAGAGGACCACAATGAAACAGATAATCCCTGCAGTCTGTGAAGAGGACCATGCCAGAGTAGATACCCACACTTTAGCCCATGGAGGCCCTCATGCTGCAGCAGTGGACATGCCCTGAGGGAAGCTGCAGTTTATGGAAAGCACACACAGGAGCAGGCTCCTGTCAGGACCTGTGGCTTGTGGAGATGAGCCCACACAGGAGTAGGTTTTCCAGCAGAAACTGTGTCCTCTAGGGGGGCCCAACTAGAGCAGTCTTTCTAAAGGACTGTAGCCCGTGGAAAGGACCCATGTTAGAGCAGTTATCTTTTTTCTCATCATCAAACTCTATTTTAAATTGTCAATAAATTACATTAATTTTGCCCAAGTTGAGTCTGTTTTGACTGTGAAAGTAACGGGTAAGTGATCTCCCTGTCATTATCTTGACATATAAGCTTTTCCATCNCGAATGCCTGAAGGGAAGCTGTAACAAAGACAGAGCCAGACTGTGTTCAGTGGTGCCAAGTGACAGGACCTGAGGCAGTCTGCACAAACTGAAACATTGGGCCTTCGTCCTGAACATCAGGAAAAACTTTTTTATAGTGACAGTGACTGAGCACTGGAACAAGTTGTCCAGAGAGATTGTGGGGTCTCCATCCTTGGAGACTTCAAAAGCCATCTGGACATGGTTCTGGGCAACGTTCTGTAGGTGAGCCTGTTTGAGCAGGCATATTGGACCAGATGACCTCCGACAGGTCCCTTTCAACTTCAACCATTCTGTGATTCTGGCTTGAAAATCAGTGTTTGTTCTGTTGCAATGGGAGGATATCTGTGATGGTTCTGTTTTTGTTACACCTATCTTCCAACCCTGGTTATTTCTTTTTGCTTATATACACGTACCAGCAAGAAAATTAGTTACAAAAAAAATTTGTGTTTCTCCATTAACATATCTAAGAAATGCAATGAGATTTATGGAAATTTGAATAAAGAGAAAAAAGGGAGGAGATTCAAAAGCTGCGATGAATTTTAGTTGTATGTATCAGGCATATTCTGTGTGCTGGGTGACCAGCATGGTGCTACGCAATGTTAAAAGATGACATATGGACCTTACTCTAGTACTTAGAGGAGAACTATTATGAGAAATACTAGTCTTAAAGTAAGGTCTGAAAATGAATGAAATAATTTTCATCACAGAAAATAAAAGCAGTAAAGGTTTGCTACTGAAGTTAATGATCTGTCATTTAGGCCACAAACGTTTTTGGTAAGTTTAAAAGCAAGTAACTTTCATTAAAAATTTTAAAGTAAAATTTTTTAAAAAAGTCTTCTATTAATAAAATTATATTTGGTTTACATAGTAAAGTTTTGGTAGTGGCAGGTAGGGAGAGCTGCAAGGGTGGCCTCTGTGAGAGATGACCAGGTGTTGTCTCATACTGGATAGAGCCAGTTCCAGCAGGCTCAGGAGAGGACCCACCAAAAGACACAGCTGACCCCAACTGCAAAGCTGATGATGCCTCTGGAAAAACATATTTAAGAAAAGGTAAAAAACATTGTGAAGGAGTTGTGAGACAGAGGAGTGAGAAAAAGTGTGAGATAAACACCCCTGAAGACATCAATATCGGAAAAGAAGGGGTAAGAGATATTCCGGGCACCAGAATAAAGAAACTCCTGCAGTCCGTGGAAAAGACAAAGGTGACGCAGGTATCCCTTTGCATCCCATGGAGAGGACCACAATGAAACAGATAATCCCTGCAGTCTGTGAAGAGGACCATGCCAGAGTAGATACCCACACTTTAGCCCATGGAGGCCCTCATGCTGCAGCAGTGGACATGCCCTGAGGGAAGCTGCAGTTTATGGAAAGCACACACAGGAGCAGGCTCCTGTCAGGACCTGTGGCTTGTGGAGATGAGCCCACACAGGAGTAGGTTTTCCAGCAGAAACTGTGTCCTCTAGGGGGGCCCAACTAGAGCAGTCTTTCTAAAGGACTGTAGCCCGTGGAAAGGACCCATGTTAGAGCAGTTATCTTTTTTCTCATCATCAAACTCTATTTTAAATTGTCAATAAATTACATTAATTTTGCCCAAGTTGAGTCTGTTTTGACTGTGAAAGTAACGGGTAAGTGATCTCCCTGTCATTATCTTGACATATAAGCTTTTCCATCTTATTTTATCTGACAGTCCTCTTGAGGAAGGAAAATGTAAAAGCAGCTGGATGGGGGTCCAGCGTCCAGTCAAGGTCAACCCACTACAAATATTTGTTTAATGACTGTGTGAAATAATTCATAGAGCTTGTTCCTTTCAGGAATGATACCATTATCTGTTCTATTCTGTTGTCTTTTATGATACATGCTAGTCATTTCCTTTCATTGCCTGGGAATTTTTTATTTTATTTTTATATTGAATATGTCAAATAGTCCCCAAACTGAGTGTGATGAAGTCTGCCAGGAATAGATAATAGAGCCTGCTGTTGCCCACAATTCTGTGCAATGAATTCAAACAATATTTGATGTTTTTGACAAACTAAGGCATTTTCTGTGTGGCACTCGGTAGATCTTATATTTTTATTTAGTAGTCTGTATTTATTAGACAATTCACTTTGTGTTGATCGTTACGCATAACTTAGCCAGCCACTTTCCAACTGGAGGGACTTTGTAGGGACAGGGAATTGTACTATTTCTTTATATACGTTAATCAGAAGGGAATATTAGATGGTGATTTTAATGGTATTTACATGTAAGAAAATTTCCTCACCAGCTAACTAACATGACTCTTCCTTGACTGCTACAATACGATTCTTTAGCAAATTCTTTAAGAAGAAAACATTAATACATCATTAAATCAGAGGAGATATTATGAACACCTCCAGACTGACATGCCATTGGTAAAGACTCTTGTATTGAAAGCAATCTGATGCCATCTCATGAGACTGCTTATACAAAACAAAGAAATTTGTAATAGGATAATTGGCAAAGCTGTTAATTTCCTAACAAGTATCTTGAACAAGATCCTAATCACCACTTATTTCTATGCAAATGACAAAAGGAGTTATGAATCATCTTAGTAAAAAACAGACTTAGTCACACTCTGCTAGTTTTTCATCAGTTACAATGGAGATGAACTCATCCCATAAATCAATGAATTCTCCTCTCTCTCCTTTTTTTTTTCTCCAATAATTTATTCTGAGTTTCATTAATTCTTCAGAAGTAAACCCTTCTATCAAGTCACCCCGTGATAAGTTTTCATCTCTCAAATATCTAGTGGTCTTGTTGCATTTATATAATTGCAGAAGTTAGCTGAGTGGCAGCTAGAAAAAAATGAAAAAAAAATCTTTCTTTTTCACTGTACCTGAGATTATCTACAGTAACAGACAGGATAAAAGAAGAGTTAGAAATCTAAACATCTGCACAGGGTAGAGTATCACATTTCTTGAATTCAGGATTTTAATTTCTAACAATCCTGTCTCTCTGCGAGAGAAATAGTTTAGAGATCTTGCAACTCCTGAGCATTAACCCCATCTCTCATTATCTTATCATTATCTTACTATCTTTATTTTCAGACAACTCATGTTAACTTCTCTCCCTAATATTCCCATTCAGTAACATGAGAGATAACATTTTCTAAGGTCCTATATGAGTATTAAATGTAATTACTATTTAACTGCCTTGTTTACTTGTGTTTCTGTAGTTTTTTGTGTTAATTGTAATAAGTTATGAAGTCTGGTGCCTTTTTATAAAGAGAAAAACCATTAATAACTTACATAATATCATAAGGTAATACAACACCCTTTCTCCTGACAGCATCATCCTATCTCTTCTTCCAGATAGTTAGAACATTAAATTACAAATTGTGTAATATATCTCTGAAGAGATGGCATAACAGTCTTGCATTGTAAATTAGAATTGTGTAATAGAAAGAGAAGTGGAAGACGTTAATACTTCAATGCAATTACATTTGGTATCACCTAAATTTGAAGACTTTGCAGTCTCATTGGATTTATCTGCTTCAGTTGATAACTTAGAAAAAAATTTCCTTGTCTTGTTCTTGATGACACCGAGTAATGAGTTTGATGGTTATGTGTGATATAGTAAGATTATTATGGAGTGCAGTTTTGTTAATCTACTTGGAAAAAAGAAAATTAACTCAGAAGTTCACCTATAGTTTGACTATGGACGTCAATGTAATAATAGAGAGATGAAAAAATCTGAAAAGATTTTCACTTCTACAGTCTCTTTGAATCTGTGATTTTGGCCCAAACTAGCAAAAATACTGAAGTATACCATATGTTATATTTCTCTTTTTTTCTGTGGGTTATATTATGCAACAGAGTTGTCAGTGTGAACGCAGAAAATAAGTCTAGCCACAGGAGTTGATAAGGAAATATTTTTGCAAGTTTTTGTAACAATCTGGCCAGAATTTTAATTCTTCCCACACAATTTACAGTCATCCATCTCTCTTAGGACTAATAATGCCTCAGTTTCCACTGCCATTTTTATCCACAATTCCATCCTGGACCTAAAAAATCTTTGAGAGCTTCCATTTTCAATAAATTGTAATTTTCTAACAAAAATATCCATCTTTGATTCTTAATGAGCAAGCCTGCCTTTTTTGTGAATGATGAGACTACAAGCAATTGACGAAGCAGCAAGATGCCACGGTGGTCCTGAGCAGAAGACCACTGTACATGGAGGATCTGTTGACCCACACAAAAGCTAACCTGCTCAGGTACAGGTCTGTGCTGTGCTGTCCTGCATGTCCACCATGGCCTTCAGGATGCAATATGCTGCACAGATCTTGTGGCTTGCAAGGAAAGCTCGGCCCGCTGGTGGTAACAGATCGGCCTGCAGGCAGCTCCCACTTGACACCAGTAAGTACTGGTTCTTAGTCCTTTGATCATCTTTATGGCCCATCTCTGGAACCTCTACAGGCTGTCCACATCTTTTTTTTAAAGCAGGGACCAAAACTGAACACAGTATTCCAGGTGTGGCCTGACAAGCGCTGAGTAGAGTGGGATAATGACTTTTTTATCTCTGCTGGTGATGCCTCTGTTGATGCAACCCAGCATCCTGTTGGCTTTCTTTGCTGCAGCAGCACACTGTTCACTCATATTGAGCTTGTTGTCCACCAGGACCCCCAGGTCCCTTTCCACAGAGCTGCTCCTGAACCGGGTAGGTCCCAGCCTGTGCTGCACTCCAGGATTATGTTTTCCCAGGTACAAGACCTTATACTTGTCCTTGTTGAATGTTATAAGGTTCTTGTTAGTCCTCTCTTCCAGCCTGTCCAGGTCTTCCTGCAGGGTAGCTCTGCCTTCCAAAGTGCCCACTTCCGCACTCACTTTGGTGTCATCAGTAAACTTCATCAGGGTAACTTGAATCCATCACCCAGATCACTTATGAAGATATTAAACAGCGTTGGGCCCAGAATTGATCCCTGGGGACCCCACTTGTGACAGGTTACCAGTTTGAAAAGGAGCTATTTGCCATCACCCTCTGGGTGTGGCCTGTCAATCAGTTTCCCACCCACTGCACAGACCACTTTTTCTAGACCATAACGCATCAGTTTCTCTAGGAGGAGGCTGTAGGGAACTGTGTCGAAAGCCTTGGAGAAATCCAGGTAGACCATTTCCCCTTCCATAAAGTAAAATGAAACAAAGTAAATGAAAACTTTCTTATTAGAGATTGTTGTCACTGAGTGGCCTTTTTAAATGTTTATGTTCTGCACTTGTCAAAGAGTGGAAGTGTCCTGTACACAACGCGTTCCATAGAGCTTCAAAACTTCTAATGTTAGTGTGAATCTGGCCATAAGTGTTTGTTAAAATGACACATTACTGCAGAAGAACATCTGCCAGACCAGATATTTATTAATATGCATTGCCCAAAATATCTGAATCTCAAATAATAACTGAATCTTGACTATGAAGATTTTTCATACTACTTCTTTTGCTAAGGGAGCAACTTTTCTGTTACCCATGTTGTTCACGTGAATCCCAATTTGTAATGGCTTTTGAGAAAGAGAGGAGAAGAAGCAGAAAATGTGTAACAATCAGCAGTGAAAGATGGTGAAAATATCTGAACTATGTTCTATCTTTCAAAAATACTATTTGTTCCTTCTATATAGGGAGAGGTGAGGATTTTCATTTTCTCAGGCAAAGAGACATAGCTTCCATTTTAAATAGTTAAGCTTGAGTATTTCAAAACTGAATGAGGTTAATGGAAGTTTTTTCTGTTACTTTCTTGGACATATTTATCTTTTTCTTAACCTTGTAAATATGAAAATATTAAGACATGCAAATCCTGCTGCTGTTTGTTTTATATGCACAAATGAGATGTTTGGATTTATATTTTTTTCTCCCTTAGGTGAGTGGCTATGGGGTAAGCAAAGGCTTCAGGAAGCAAATAAACAGTTGTAGAACTTATAAATAGTCATTTTATTATATATTAAATGTGTTCAGAGATTACAAACTATCTATTTGTATAGTTATGTATGAAACACTAATCAAGACTATGCTTTCTTTTCATTCAACTAAGAGCTAAAAGAATACACATATATATAGTGAAAAAAAAAGAGTATTTTCAGGAAGTAGCTCCTGAAAGCTGGAGATATAGATGAACATAGAGCTATTAACGCTCTCTTGAAAAGACACCAAATTTTCAACAGAAGTGATTTTACATAAATTAATTGGCTTTTCATTGCTGGGAGTTTTTTTTCCAGATTATATTTTTTATTTTCATTTTGCTTCAAACTACTAAGCATTACTACTAAGTTGTAGTAATTAAAATACCTCTTGATGTGTAATTTTACATCTGCTCAGTGTTAAAGTTACAGCTTTTTCTTTTGGATGTGGTTACCTACAACGTTGTGATCTCTGCCGAAGATCATTCTCACATTAAGACCAGTTAAATTGTTCATTTAAGAGACAAAAGGAAAGCTGCCTGCACATTAAAGTGCTGCTCCAGAAACTCATTTCCAGTGACTTACTGGTAAGAGATTATGGTTTATAGTTTTCCCTTTAAATACTACTACTGTCTGATACATTGACTCTTTACCTAAATACATAAATTGAACTCAGTAAACAAATTCACTGAAACTGATAATCTTAATTTCAGAGATTAATTTCATAACTAATGATGAAGGTGTTCTTGTTTGTTGTCTCCATATATAGGAACTCTCTCGGTCTAACAGAGATTGAGACAGAGTATTCCTCATTCATTCAGTTAGACATTTTCCAGTGTTTGGATTGAGTTTAGCACTGCTTGACAAAATAAAGGTCAAGCAGGGGTGAGACCGTTGACTACAGATATATCAGGGTGTAGACAGCAGCAAGGGAAAAAATCTATATAAGATCTGTGTAAGATGACAGTCATTTTTGGCACAACTACAAATGGGTACAGCTGCCATAAATGACTTAACTGAAAATTAAAAAAAGGCTCTAAAACAGACTCCAAAGAAATGTGAAAAAATGAATAAATGTGGAAATACTTCTTGCCCTCCCAAGTTTTCTGCCACTCTCAGTAAAAATATCAAAACCAAGACGGGAAGGCGTATTTTACTTCAGAGTGATTTCACTCTTTGTACCACAGGTAATGAATCCTAGCTGCCTGTTCAGTCATGCCTATTTGATATAAATATAAGAATGTGATTAAATGTAGAAATATAAGATTTGGTTGAAATGGTTCTTGAATGACATTGATTAATAAAATACGTAAGTATAGCATGGAAGCTTATCATCATGTTATGGACAATGAATTTCTAATGCACTGCAGTGCACAGCGTGTGTATTAGAAATGCAATATTACTGTAAATTGTGAACTATATTATAGAACAAAGCTTGGATGGTATCAGATGTTTTTCTTACTCTATTGTGAAAGAAGTAAAATGCCTGACTAATACCTGTACTTTTTCTCCCTATTATTAAAGAAGAATAGTTTTGTATTGTGGGAACAAATGTCATATAGTTTAGTATGGATATTTGGTAAACAGAAAAGAAGGAATACTTGAGCTTCCAGGTAATGCAGTAGTTTAATGTTTAATGTTACAGGGAACCATTGCATAACCTGCCATTTTCATCATGTTTAGAAAATATGATGAACATTGGGTAAGCTACTTAACCTAAAGCCCTAATCACGAAAAAGAAAATGTGCTTATTTCTATTCTAAGTAGTGGTTTATACTTTGGAAAATTTGGTATCTATGTCAATCATAAGTTTAAAATTCTGTGAACTGTAAATTAGGGTGAATAAAGATCCAACTCTAGCCTTTGATAGGCCTTGTATGCCATGGGGATAGTTAGGCTAAGTTCATTAGGTTTCACAGGATGTGAAATTGCAACGATTAGAGAATGAGGCACCACATGCAGTCTGACAATGGCCAAACTGGAGAACAGTGACACTGAAAAGGGAAAATTTATTACTAGAAAAACAGATTAAAAGAACTGTGACAACCATTTCTGAACTAGGACTAGATGCAAGATAAGCTTCCTCTATAATGCAGAAGCTCTAAGACAAAGACTTGACTTTGGCGGCAAGGTGGACAGCAGGATGTTTTTTCATCAATTTCAGGAGCAGCATAGACTCTTCTTGAAAAAAGGGAATGAGAATTCTTTGCAAATATCATTAAATTTTACAGAAAATACGGAAAACATTTGCAAAATCAGATATATTTTTTCAGTTGATCTTTTTTTCCAACAGAGTTTTTGTTAATGTTTTAACAGTTTTTTCCTAATTTTGAAATGTTGCATTTTTTTCGTTTTATCAGCTTACAGTGCAAATGCATGGAAATAGACGACCCTTCTTTTCTAAATTATGGAATTTTAAAATACTTTTTCACATATTTCATAACTCACTTTAAACATAATAAAATGCATGCATCACAGTATCACTGTTCTTGGTTAGCTGAAAATTATTATACTTCTCTGTAAGTCCACCTTCTGCTAAATTGTTTCAACTGAAAAAGTTGAAACCATTGTTAAATTATGCAGCATACATAAAAAACACACACTCTTAATTCGTGCCTGGGTAAATGGTGCATTAACAGAAGAATGATTCAATTCATATTCATAATTTGACTTTCTGTTGTTACTTTGCTTTGATTGTTTTATTGTTTTCCTTTTTTAAAATAACAATATTCTTTTTTTTTTTTTTTGCAATACTGCTTGATAACCTCATAGTTGCATTTATGGTGCTTCTTGCTGCACAGCATCCTTTGTGTAGACTGTGTAAAGTAACATGAGGCAAAGAAAGAACATTAGTTAATACCTTTGAGAATGTGATATTTTTGTAAATGTCATTTTGGTGACAGTGAATCAGCATTTTTCTAGCATTGAAGTGCCATTCCTGAAACAACCTACATATGTATGGATTACTTCAAACAGTGGGAATTCAGCAATGTGAAAGGTAAGATGATGCTCCCCTAAGCATTCAATGAAGAGAATGGATTTCTGCTGGCTCTTTGAAGAAAATAATTATTACAAAAATGTTGAAAATCATGTTTCTTAGGTGTCACAGGTGAAATATATTAGAATAAACTGGATGTTAACTAAGTCCTTAGCACTGAATTTAGTGGGAGGTGAATACATAAGAGGTGGGAACTTGTCTTTGAATTTGGTACAGTAGACCTTCCAAGAATTAAAATTATGTAGACTGTCTCTGCAGAATCATTCTGCACTGAAACTTGCTAAATAGATAGAATACTTTTTGTAACATTGAAAATAGGTAATGGATTGAGTTGAACCAGGATGAAAAAGGCTTTTGTCCTGGCAAAAATTATGTAAATCTAACATCTTATATGCCTTAAGAGAAATCTCATTGGTAGCCATGCCTAATAAGAAGCTATCGAATGAAACATTTTATTACCTTCTCTTGCATTGCCAACTCCTCGTCCTTTCTCCTCCTAAAAGCAAATTTAAGTCTTTGTTCAGAAGATGACATTTGCTCAAGTTAGAAAATGTCACTTATACAAATGAGCTTTGAGGGTACAGCAAGGTTGACCATCAGATGACTAAAAAGACATAGGTTGGAAAAGACAATCTAAATAAACATTCTACTATGTAGCCTTCTCTTTTCACCTAAAAGAAGGCAGTTTAAGACAGTTAATGTGTGTAGTAGAGATAAAGGCCAAAAAAGGATTACTACCAGTTTAGCTTTTGCAGTTCCTTAACTATTACAAAACCCTAATGGGTGGAAGTAGCACCAGCTAGACTAAGCTACATCACTTCTATGCAAACTACAGTACTTTGTGATTTTTCCAACAAAAAACCCTGTATCTCTAGAAGTTATGGTGGGTAAGAAACAAAAAAAAACCCTGTAAACACCAACAAAGCAAAACCCAAGAAACAGTCATTTTTTCTTACAAGTTCTTTTATGCACAATAAACCAAATACTTATCCTGCTTCAGTGAGGGCAGAGTTGAAATAGTACAGTTTCACTTTTCAAGTCCAAAAGAGCTGCTCCTTATCTTAGTCCACAAACATTCCTAAATTTCTTGCACAGCAGAATTTGAGCTTGAGGAAATAGTGAGGAGCAACTTTCTCTACAAAGATAACAGGTCTGTAAAACCGGAGAAATGGTTGTCTGGTCTATAGCGTGGAAGTCAGGGGACTTGGAAAGAAAAACATTGTACCAAACAACAGTGACATAAATTCCATGCTTATGGTATACACTGAAAAGGATCTAGGTCTCTTAATGTCTCCTATAACAGCTACATTCCTTGAGTTTCTCCTAAATGCTTTGTGAATTTTGCTTGCATATTCTACAATTTATTTTCATAGTGTACAGCAGTGTCCCTAAATATTGGTCTCAGATATTTTACATATTTGTTAGAGTACAGCTAATTTGTCAGAAGAAGGACTCATAAAATCTTTGCAGGATAATGGATATGCTTCTTATTTTAAATATCCAAGAGTTTATTGCATCAAGCAGCTCTTTAAGCTTTGAAGATAAAACATTCACTACTTCCTTCACTGAATTCGATGCAAGTGTGAGAAACAGCAAAGTCATCCAGCAGTTATGAAGATAAATATTTTTCTAGTTTGACTGTTTTATGCACTTTTATTGATTCTATTTATTCTTAAAGATATTGACTCAATTTTACAGTTTGATTACACTCAGATTTTTTCTTGTCCAAAATCAAGCCTCGTTGACTGTTCATGCACATATACACCTTATTTATAACATGTAAAATACTTTGCTAGTACTCATGAGCGTGTAAGTTCTACTAAAAGTGAAACAAGCTCTTTCTGTTTTGTAATATCTACGTCACTTTTACTAATGAAGTCTACTGGTAAATTTAGTGCAAACATCAGAAATTAAGTCCCCACAATATATTGTGTTTTAAAGTGTGTGTTCAACCACTGTAAATAATGGAGTAGATAGATAGTTGGCATCACTGCTGAAAATCCTCCTGACTTTTTACTAATTAACATAATTGCAAAATGTTCAGCCCTTTGTACTGAAATTTGTGTGAGTATTTTCAGTAATACTTTATTTTCAGGTTTGAAACTATTTTTCGATAGTGAACTGTCATCGGAATTACTCTCTGTAATGTAAACGCATAAAATAAAAAATCTATATATTATATACAGGAAAAATGTGTAGTGGTATAAATTACACAAAACGTCCCCTTCCTCATTTCTGTGATTACGTGTTTTGGTGCAGACAACTACTAGGGTATTTGACAGAAGTGTGGTATCTCTTTAATCAAACTGTGGTTAAACCGCAACATATTTGCAGTGCTTAACTGTTGTTAACATTAGAGAAGTTCCCCAATGTCAAACTGGAATCTCAACCATTATAATTTAAGTCTGTTAGTTTGAATAATTCCCAAGATGAAAAATGGGAAAGAAATTGCATCCTTCTACTTTGTAAGAGCCTACCTTATAAATAAATTTTTTTTCTTAATTCAGCAACCCTAATTTCCTCACTCTTTTCTGATAGGTTGCTGGTTATTATTTGTGTTCTCCTCCGCTGACTCCAGCTATCATATATTTATTTGAAGTATCAAGACGCAAAATTTCACAAAGGCTCTTGAGAGGATGCTGAGCAAAGTTTATACTCATGCATTTTCTAAACTACCTTTCTGTTTATATTGTCTTGTCCATTTGCTATTTTTATCAGCAAGACACTGTTAATTCATGCTGTCTTTGTGATCCGTTCTAATTTTCCGTACTCATTTCTGCACACATACTGTCTATGCAATGATTCTGACCTTCTATTTCTGCAGCTGATTTTTTTTCCTACCTAAATCTCACACTTGAACCCGTTGAATGGTAGGTTTTTTCCAAAGAGAAGTGGAATTGTGTTCAATACTCCTTTGTTATGGCTGTTGTGAACTCAAACCATGCTTTCCACTGAACTGACTGATTCCTTCCATAGTGCCTACAAAAATCTCATGCATCTGTTTTATTTTGCATCCTAGTAGACCCACAGAAACGATATGGAATCCTTCTCCTCATAGGTTTTCACTTCTACAATATTCATAAGTATTTTCTGATTACCATTTCCAAACAGCTTTGCAACCTACCTTGTAGGGATTGCATGTAGGATACATTTCCTTAATTTGCTTAGGAAGATGTTATATGAGACAATTTCAAAAACCTTAGCAATTTTAGGATCGCTGTTTTTTCTCCTGTTCAAGAGCCCTGTTTTTCTGTCATCACACATTCTCTTATAATACTGAGTATAATGGAAAATTCAATGGGAAATCCCAAACTTACTGTCTTTACCAGTTTTTGCTGTGGTAAAAGCACATTGTGTTACCATTGTGTTAGGCCTCAGATGAGAATTGTTTATAAGCTGTATGAATAAATCCTAGTTATGCGATTCTGTGAGCAGCAAGTTTTGTGTTTACACACAGGATGAGGTTTGTGTAAGGGATCTTAATATTTAATCAATGGCAAATAACATTATGTATACTTCAGAGGGAGGCAATGGTTTAAGCCGATATGGAAATTTCTCATCTACCTTTAGATAACTATAACGTAGCATACACGTTTGAGCTACAAATATGAGTTCTCTTTATAGTTACTACTGAGAAATAAGTGCTGCTGCAGAGTGATTAATGCAACCTATTTTAGATGTCTATTTTAGGATGAGATGAATTGCAGCCTTTCAGCAACTCTTTCCCTTTGTTGACCATAAAAGAAGTTTAGAGAATTAGCCCAGATGTAAATTGGAGTAGATGACTCCCACCCTGCCTTTGGATAAAGTCTGCGACAGTTATTTGGGCAATCTCTTTGTCTTCAAGACTTTCAAGCTTAGGTACCAGGCATAGATTTGGCGGGAGGAAGGTTCACACTTAGGTTAATGAACACTATGTGTTAGGGGGACAAAAGCAAGAACTGAATCTAAACAACTTCCATAATAAAAGGCTTAAAGTGTGTCTGCTGTTAAGAAGGGTGAGAGGAAATGAAGTAAAAGAATTCTTTTTTTCTTTTTTTTTTTTAATTTCTTCTGTGCCAACATGTAATGCATGATGCCATTTATGTGAATATTTTACATTTTGTCTATAAATGTTTACTTTTCTCAAATTTTGTCCTAAATTAATCTGTGGTAAAAGTGGTTTCAGGGAACTGGCTGACTTTTGCTGTTTCCTTAAGATGGTAGTCATCAGAAATGTAGCCTGAGGACACCTGTAGCGTGAAACTGTTCCACCTCCACTGCACATTTCATGGCATATCCACTATACAATAAACTCCTTCCACTTAACTTGACGAATTAACTTGAAAGCTGATAATACTGTGGTCCATATGGACAAAATGTCTTTTGGTAACCAACACTAGCCAGAAAAACTGGGACAAGATATATATCAGTTGCCACAGTTGACAAGTGGAGAAAAATAAATTGTAAGAAATTAGATTTATACTTAGGAAAATTAATGTGGTTTGCAGTCATATAAGCCATTATTGTGTAGCTCTAGCTTATGCTTGGTTTGAATAAGTGTTGATAATATCTGCCTCTTTTGAACTAAATTACTGTCCTGTGTTTTTTATGTAAATAATATATTCCGGTACCTTTTTTGAAATATCTTATTATTCCTCCTATAAATGTGGAAAATGTAGTTTAACAGAAGGAATTTAGATGTAGTAATATGATCATGAAATGAAATGTACTGAATTTTTTGTTATTGTTTTTAAAGTCCCATTGAGATATGTAAGATTAGTGTTACCTTTCCTGAACAAATTTTGCAGTTTTTCTCATTAAACTGCATGTAACCTACTAGTTAACTTTCCTGTCCTATTTACCCTGTGATCACAGAATGTGCCTGTATTTTCAAATTTTAGTTGAAGATATCACTACTGATATCACTATCCTGTGTCTTGCCGCCCTGTGATTTTATTTAAATATATGGATTTAAATCAACAAATTTAATCACTATGTAAATCAGCAAGAAAGAAGTCTGCACTTAAGAATGTATTTTAGTCTTGTTTTACATTCATGCATTTTAGTCATTTCTAAAGAAAAGTTCAAACGTATTGGTTAGTAAGAATTTATGATAGCATGACTGGTGACTAAAGTACTGCATTTGTTACTTCTTTTTTCTGCAGCAGGATAATACATTAAATAAATATTAAGAAAAATTAAAGGCCATTTAATGATTCTAGACATTTTTAAAATTATCACATAAAGTGGAAATTAAAATTAAAAAAAAAGAAGAAAACCATCACTTTAGCTCTGTGTGTCTATTGATTTGTTTGTGGGTTTGTTGCATTAAGAAATGAATGGGACATAAGTACTTAACAGGTTGATGGACAATTATAATTAATTAAATTTTATGTAATTAGGTACATTTACAAGAAAAAGGGGGAAAAAAATCAGAACCTATTTGTCTACATTGTCCGTTAATAATGAATGTGTTATCTGCAGATACTGAATTTTGGACATGTTCTTCAATATCTTTGAAAAACATAATTTTTTTTACATTTTTCACCTAGTTTTGCAGTGAGAATATAATTTTAGGACAATTCAACCTGAGAACGATCTCAGGAAATACATGGTACAATCTCCTGATCATAGAAGAATCAGGAGTGATCTCACAGCACGTTGCTTAGGGTTTCATCCAGTTGGGCCTCAAAACCTCCATGTACAAAGCCTGTGTGGCCTGTGTGGACAACCTGCTTTTCTGCTTGACTGGCCTCAAGGAGAAAAAAATTCTCCTCATATTCCTGTCTGAACCTCTTCTTTGTTATACACAGAATCATAGAATCATAGAATTGCCTAGGTTGGAAGGGACCTTTCAGATCATCTAGTCCAACCATTAACCTAACTCTGACAAGTCAAACTATCACTAAACTGCATCTCTAAGATACTATAAAAGATACTATAGCTTTCAAAATTTGTACACTTTTACATACACAATGCAACTGATACAGAATATGTCATCTGCATTTTTTAGAAAATTTAAAAGTAACTTTTGAGTGCCTAAATATTTTTTTTTACTTTAATTTTATCTGTTGTAATTCTAGTAAGGATGGTTCGGTACAACATAAATCCTAATTAATATTTAATACATTAAATCATTACAGAAAATATATTTATTTTTAATAGGTTTGCAATCATTTCAACTGTCATATAGTTTCTGAATTACATAAATCCAGGTTCACATCCCTTTGCTGTCATGACGTACTGTTGTTGTTTCCCTTGAGACTTTCTTGTATAAAGAGCTGGCAGCTCTTGAGATGAAATTAAGAAAGAACTAACTGAAAATGAGGTTGAAATATAGAAACACAGCATATAAAAACTTTAGTTAGACTGGTTATTAGCAGGGGAGACTGATGAGTATCTGAGGACGGGAATGGGATTACTAATCAAGTAAAATCTGAGTCATGACTTCTTTGTGAAGTTGCCCCTTAAAAGATACATTTTCTAGATGCTGAGAAATACATAAAATTAAACTTCAGATAATAAGATTGTAAAGAGATTTTGCATCTTTTTCATAGAATCTGCTCAATAATGAAGTATTTTATGTCTTTAGTAGAATGAAATCAAATCCAGATGCTATAAATTTGGAGTAAAATAGATGTCAATACCTCTCTATAAAAAATGAACAAAAGAAAACAAACAATACACATAAAAATGCTATAGTTATACTGACATGAAACATACCTGAATAGCAATGATCACCTTCATTTTTATATTAAAGGTCTAGAAACTGAATTACTTGATTTTTCTCAAGCCCACAGGCAATTTAAGAAAGTAATTTTTATGATCTGCTTTAGCTCATACTACACTGCTGATTTCTCTGAATGTTGGTTCGATGTTGTACTTTCCTCAATGTCAAAAAAGCTAAAGGAAAGTCAAGAAGTCTCTCAGGGTGGACGTTTCTTTGGGAAACAAAGGAAGCTTATTTACCTCTGCTTCTAACATCCATTTTTGACAGCTATCCAAATGCTGAGAATTCTGTGGCTGACATAGCCATCTTTGGTGTAGAATTAGACTTATAACTCATAAACAAATGGGATTAATGTGCATAATTAAGCACATTATTAAGCTGATCTTACAGTTTCAGTTCAAAAAAACCAGACTCATATTCCACTTGAGACACCTGAAAGCGTTGGTGTGAGTAAGCCAGCATGGGAGTGTTCTGACATTTGCAAACCAGTGCAGCATCTGGGGCTTTTAATTTAGTGTTAAATTCATTAACAAAAAAAAAAAAAAAAATCTCCTGGATCAGTAATACTTGTAGATTATTTGAAATTCACAGGCATTCATACTCATAAGTATTACTGGACAATTTGACGTACCACAGAATGGCATTTCAAACTGCATATTACTTATCTCCAAGAACTGCAGTCCTTTTCTGAACCCATGGATCTTGTGACAGACTTCTATACATTCATAAGAAACCTGCATTAAACTCCCTCTGTTCCTTTATGTGATGGCTATCTTTTACTTTTATAACCTTCCCTACCTAAAAACATGGAAATAAATGTCTGGGAAAAAAAAAAAAATCTGAATGATGGTCTGATAGATTATTTCGTAGCAGTGGTTGAAAAAATTTAATGTTCTGAGAGACTGTATTTCATAATAATGGTTAACTAAGTAAAATTACTTCATTCATTAACATCTCTGCTACTCTTGGTATTGAAAACTCTTAAATGTAAATATGGTGAAGACATGTATTTTGTGGTCAGGTAAAAGTTTGATGTCATAGATTTTACTTTGACCTTCATCTTTCTCAACTGATTACACCTAAAAAAGAAATGAAAAATGTTAGCAGCAGTAAGTAAGAAAAGGTTTTTATATCAATGTCTAAGCTCTTTGTATGACAACTGAATCCCATGAAGTGAACTTTTATATGCACTGTGTATGTCTGTGGTGTATGTATATGGTGGTGAGATAATTCAGAAGCTACTTAATAGTTTGTGCGAGCCTGATCATCACCTTTCAGAACAGAAGAATCTGTGAAAGAAGGAGATATGTTGTGTCTCTCTTGCCATGGTAGGTCTCAGTGGAGGCTACAGGTCAAACACTGATTCTCCCAAGCATCTGAAGATGAAGCAGAAGCTTTTTCACATATGCTGCCTTATGAGTTTTTAATTGTGACTAGTCTAAAAATAGCTTTGAGGAAATGAGGTCTCTTCTTTCAGTGAATTATATTTTTACTTGGAAAATGATCTGAGCAAAAGATGGACATTTGTTGTAGGATTATCAGGTTGCATTTTTAAGTAAATGTAGAAACCTTTGTGAAAAAAAAATATTTATATAGGACTATAAGTGACCCTATCACTGACATTTTAATTTTCTCAATGTCTACCATCAAAGCATGTTGAAAAAGAGAAAGTATTTATTATTTTAAGTCCCTAATTGTGATAGAAAAATGTCATTTTTATTAATCATAGCTTATATTTCATTAGCAAGATCCTCTTTTAGCAGTGTTATGAATATTCTAAACTAAGTATTCATCTGTCACTCAATGCTGTATTAAAATTAGGAATTTGTTAATGGTACAGATTTATGATTCTGAATTTATGAATGTTGATACAATTAAGATAGGCATGCTGAAAGAAAAATGCATCTATCAAACATGCTCAAGGTGATCAGTGTCAACATTTTGATATTTAAAGCCAGGATTTGAAAATTGTGCAATATAAGTTAATTAATAAAAAAGCAGAGGAGGTGTCTTTGTCTCCTTTTCTTTAAGAATGAATGATACTGGTATTCAATTTCTGCTATGGGATAATCTTGAAACTGAAGAAATAAGTAAATGTCAAATTGGTTGAATCTGCTGGCTTTAAATCTATTGGATTGTGGTTTTTGAAACGTAAAGCCAAACTAGGATGTTACATCTATAAGCCATGCCTTAGTTTCATAGACTCCAACAGGTGACAGAAAGAAGACACAAAATATTTTACTCATTTGTCTGGATTTCTTGCTAGTGTGGTGACAATTACATGCTGTATCAGCAAAACTCATCTGTTCAGTGATTTCCATGCTGTAGAAGTTAAAGGAGCCTGTAGGCATTGAAAATGGATAAATTTTATATTGAATGGGAGTTAATAATTTTAAAATTTCCAAGGCTCATTACAAGTACATAACTCTATTAATTTCTTCCCTTTTGTTCTTCTGATTTAATTGTCAGGAGAATGAGTTACCATGGAATATTAATAGTACCAATATAGTTTATGAATTATGGTGGTAGAACTTTGATCTTAGTGTTCTGTGCCCTGGTTGGCCATTCCACCATGAGATATATTACTGATTGTCACTTAGTATCCATAAAGTTTGGTAAAGATTTTCCATTTCCAGAGAGCCATTCAATCTTTTATCCTTATGAAAGAATGTCTTAAGAATGAGTAGAGCAGAAACACCAGCAGCATTGTGTGACAAATAGACTAGTTAGTGTTTCATCTCTTAAAAGTAAATTGTGTCTGTTAGGAATAAGTTATTGTAAGGAAGAGCATGAAGCCTAAAAGTAGGTCTAGGTGAATAACAGATTTGTCAGGGGGGTTGTCAAACTGAAAAATACGACCATAATAAATAATGTTAATCCCTCATATGATATTCCTCACTCTTCTATCAGGCAAATAAACCATCACAATTATCTGAATTTATTATTCTTTAAGTATTCCATTTTAATTTTCTTTACAAGAAAAATTGAGTAAAATTTAGCTGAGAATACCAGGTAGCCTGACAGATACAGTAGCCTTGTGGCAAGAGGAAATGAGAGAAACAAAACCTAAAGGGACGGAAAGAAACAAGTCACTTATTGAAGAAGTGCTTTAGCCACAGGATTATTGCATAAAACAGATCAGGCACTAAATTTTGTAAATTTAGTGACAGAAACTGCAGACAAAAATGTTATCAAATTTATCTTTAATTCATATATGGTTCAAGAAAAACTGAATTTTTTTTTTTTCCCAGTGCCCTATAAAGAATTAAAAGTCAATTAAATGCAGTTTTAGAAGTAAACTACTTATGAGTACAATAATCATAATAATACACCTGCACTAAATTATTAAACTTTTCTGGAACATAATTAAATAGCACAGTTGAATAACTGCTTAATGCTCTGTACTGGCTCTTTCTCCACTGTAGTCTCACTATTGTTTCTCTAGTAATAAAAGTTATACTATAAAGGCAGAGTTATAAGGAAAAGGTTTATTCACTTTTGTTAACCTCAGTTTTCTAATGAAACAGCAGATGACATAAATGGTAAGATTTGTGTAAAAATCACAATGTTTCAAAAGAAATCAGTTGTGGTTTTTTCCCCCCTAGTTCAATTGGAACAATAAAAAACTTGGATTTAATTTTCTGCATGGGTGGAAACTGAATTTAATATATAATTGGATAGTAAAATGTTTTCAACAGCTGGGATTCTAACAGGAACCGCTGCAGTGTCACACGATTTGCAGTAAAATCCTGAGATTTGTCAGATCACAGAGTGCATATTGGGAGTATGCAGGGAGGCAAATATTTACATGAGGCTTTGCAATGTCCAGGCTTCTGCTTTGTGCTCTTGAGCTCTGCGCATAGTTGTAATTTAGGACTAGATCAGTTCTGTATTCTCTTTTGCCATTTTGATACTGATAAAATGAGTTCACATTGTCATGGGACTCTTCCTTTAATTTGCAACAGTTTAGGCTTTCGGTATAGTAGATGGGGCATAGAAGACAAACCATGCCTCTGCTCCTGCTAGGTGTCAAATCCTTATAATCCAGCCTGCTGATTGTTCATTAGCAAATGGGAAACTGCACTCCTTTTACAACATGCTCCTACATCTCTAGATTCACTCTCAGTCAAGACCTAAATTATCATGAGATAGGTATAAAATAAGAATATATAAAAATTTATTTTGAGAAAGAGTGAAAATAATTACTGATATACAGAATACAGTTTTAGTTTAATAGGAATAGACTTTTTCACAGTGGCAGCAATAGCATAATTTCCATCTCCTTAATTCATCAGAGGAAGACAGAGAGTTAATCAATTAAACCATGACAAATATTAGAATAAAAATTGGTATAATAAGGCTTCATAATTCCATCATTACTATTATGATTTTAAAGATTCAAGTTACTAGTAACTTCTCTATTCATCTGAAATATAAATATTCTTATACATGATAAAATCACCAAAATGCACAGTAAAAATCTGTTCATTCTTCACCCTGTACTAGCTGCACCCAAATTGTTTTTCTAACATTGCTTCATGTGGAGAATCTACTAGCTTCTAAAACAACAACTTCATCCAACAGATTTATTTCCCATACACACTACTGCATTTAGGCAATTCCCCTGACTGCTATGAAAGAAATAAAATGCATTTTTTTTCAGTTTTCTATATAAATTTTCAAATATCATTATTACTTTAGGCAAATAGACTTCAACCATTCCTTTAATATACTCTCTTTATATCTTTTAGACAGAAATACGTGTTTATTAGTGTTTAATACAAGTGTATTATGGTTTCTGAATCACTTAGAGATAAGGAAACTTTTGCTTTCCAGATGCAAGAAACCTCCATCTTGGCTCTTGCTTTTACACAGAAACAGAAATGGTATTCCTGTCTGTTCCAAGGATTCAAAGTTCAATGTAAGGAGACTTTTATGATGACCCTATAAGGAACTGAAAGCAATCAAGCATTTCCTTTACATAAGAGATCTCAAAAAGCACCATTGCTTTCCATCAAATGGGTCTTGATACCTTCCGGCACTTGCATTGTGCCTAGGGTTTATTGAAATTTTTCAGCTGAAACATATATTTAAATCCCTCCTCTGGCAATGATGTGCATCGGAGGAGGGATTTCGGCTTGGTTGTTCCACACTCCAGATGCTCTATGTTTATTCATGCATTCTTTTTACTTGAATTCCCTTAAAAGTTTTCTATACTGAAATTTCAACCTGTCATGGGATGGAAGAATGATTTCCTGCCCCATTCTCATCTGGTCTATTTTTTTGGATTGCTATTCAGTTATTTTACACACCCTTTATTTTGGTAGGGTAAGCATGAGAAGTCAATAAATTTGTACAATTTGTCTGTGTCTGCCTTCTCAGTTGGCTTGGACTATTCTGAAGACCCAATGAATAGTGTCATGCAGGCAGAAAAATTTTCTTTTGGCAACAGATGGCAATAAAATCTTACTTTACTTGCAACCTTGTCTTTGCTTTCTACTTCCTCTTTGATTGACAACTCTGACCTAAAGAGTGGTGTAGCCTTTTGATTCCTTGCACTAATATACCTGGTGGATTTATGCTATGGATCGACTTTTCCTGGTAACTTTATTTCCCTTTGTTCTAAAACTCTGTTAATAGAGCTGTTAAGAGTTTTGTAATAGAGTTTTGTAACAGCTATGTCTATTTCTGAAAATGGTTGGATAAGTCTGGAACAGTAATGACTGAGGATGTCAGTTGTCAGCCTTTTCCACAGAAATTAGATTTTGTGATTTTTATCTTAAAAAAATGAATCCATAATTTCTGACATGTGGAGATTCTTTACATGGACTTTGCCTCCATGTGTGTGATAGCGATCAATTAATGTGTTTTAATTTTAACTGACAATTTTGGCTCTGGGCTTCTTGTGAGGCTGAGGAAGGAACGTGAGGCTGAGCAGGAACATTTAATAATTGGAGCAGGTATCACGGCACAGAGCAGAAGGGATGTTAGATTCAATGTCTAAAGGTTTTGGGGACAAGAAAATCAGAGTCTAAATATACACTTTAAATTACAATTTACTGAAGGCTCTCCTGCTGCTGTTAGAAAGCATGAGAAAGGAACATGTGGGTGTCCTCTTTGCCTTTGCCCCTTGTTGCCCCTTGTCTCTAAAGCCTGTGTGCTGACAACCACTGAAGCAATGTGATAGGCTGAGCAAAGCAGCTGCATCCGATTTGGCTTTCAACACTAAGGGTCTCTGGGGCAAGATTACTGCATAATATTGCTCATAGCAGGTGCACCTGATAGTCCTGTATACAAGCCCTTTGTAAGATGAAAAGTTTAGGTATTGCTGTGGAACATCAGGAAACCCTAAGAGCTGCTGCTGTTTGGATAGGTCTTACCCTCCCTTCCTGTAGCTGTCTGAATTCTATAGCTGTTTTCTTCAGGCCTTTTAAATGGGGTAAATTGTAATGTATTTATGGCTGAGGAACAGCATTCTGTAAACTTGTACACTGATTTCCCTATACAGCAAACTGTTGCGTAGGGATGTAATTTTACCCTGAACGACCTTGGATGCCACCTCCCCCCTCCCCCCCTTATCTATGAAATTAAATCTATATGAAAAATACAATAATAAATACTGTAATTTAACAGGAAAATTATTATGTGTTTTAAAGCTAAATATTCTGGTCCAATTACAGTCTGTAGATGGCTTGGATGAAATTTGACCTTTAGACAACATCACACCCAGTTAAATATTATTTTGATATATTAGATGTGGCAAAATCTGCTGTTTCCATGTGGAAAAGAATTTGCATCTCCAGGCAATGTGCAGCATATTTCAGTGTAGTGATAAATAACTAACATTTTCAGTACACAGAATTTACATGTACATGTACCTCCCCACTCAGAGAAAAGTACTCATATTACAGTCTGGTAGTTTGGCACTTCTTTTAGAACACCATTTGTCTAATTGATCCTTTTTAATTAAATACTACTCATTCCAGGAGACTGCGAGGAGAATCTAAATTAATCAAGAGCCTTGTATTGAAATTAAATCTGCTTATTAAACAATCGTCAAATGTTTAATTATTTAAAAAAAAAAATCCAACCATATTAATTCCAATACAGTGCTCCTTGGAAATTAATGAATTTTCTTTTTTTTAATGTAACTTCAGTGAAATAAAGGATTTGTTTGAGTTAATTATAGTTTAAGAGATGTTCTTAGTTACAAAGTTTTGGGGTATTTTTTAATAAAAGAAATATGAAATGTTAAAGAGCTCTGAGAATCCTAATACCTTTTTGTAGGAAAATTTGCAAAGTTCTATTTCATCTTGTGCAAAGCAAGAGCCAGTATTTTCTTATACTTGGAGATATATAACACTAAAAACTGCAAAAAAACTTTGCATTGTAAGTGTACTAAATATGGTAAAGGGATCTTATTCTGCCCCCCGTGTGAGAGTGTGCCTGTAACATACAGTGCACTCACACATTCACATGTCACCTACACAGCTGATAACTATGGAAATCAGGACTACAGCTGGAAAAGAGGGTTTGGAGAAAAAAAATTTAAAACATATTTTTATTTGAAGTGTTTGACTAATAAACAGGCAAGTGTATAAGAAAGGAAAAGGTCAGGTTCTGTGCCGTGTCTATGGACAGTTCAAATCCATAATTAACTGTAAGAAGTTTGTATGCAGTTTGACAGAAAACAAAATGCTTTACCCAGATAAATTTTGCAACTATTGCTGAGCGTCAGCTCAGAAGCCTGTCTTAGCTTTAATGAAGACTGCCAATAGTCAAATGGATCCATACATTTGAAGATCTACTCCATCCCTTTCAATTTCCAAGTGGGATTTAAGGGATTATATGCTGGGACCCGGCTGTATGACAGAATTTCCAGTTTAGCAGAAGCAGGTAAATTAAAATTATACCACTTTTAATATAACATCTCGCAGGATGTTAACTATGAAGACCAATCAACTTCAGAACCCATTAGGCATTAGGCCATTTGTCATTTAAAAACTTGTGCATTGTCCTGAGTGTTGTGGGGAAGAAAGAGACAGAGTTAAGAGGGCCTATGTCTTGCATTTCACAGACTAACAAATCCCATATTCTTTATGATGTTATCATCCAGAATGTTCGCTATGTTGAAGATACAGGATTTGGATGTTCACATTTTTTGTGTTTGTGTTGAGAATGTGGTTTGAGCAGGGAACAGCACTGTTACTTTTCAAGTCAAACAAAAATGTGTAACGTCCTAACATACAATTATGTAGATAGTTATTGATATTATACAGTTAGAAAATGTTGGTGCTTAATAAATACCATTTTCTACACGTATGCAAAAATAAACCCCAATAAACTTGTCGGAAGTCAATGACTATGCTTTAAAACGCTAAAAATACTCTGTTCTGGTTGGCTCAATAACCAGCAGGCCGGTAATAAATTCCATAATTTTTTATCTCCAGTTTTCTGGGATAAATGGTACCAGCCGTGACTAAAAACCCTTGTTGCTCTTAGTCTATGTGAACTGAGTTGGATTCATCTATGTTTGAAGTGGTGTGTGTTCAGACACTACTTACTTTTGCCAAAAAACACACTTTATACTGTTAATATTTTTAGCACTGAGGTCAGTGTTTAATGGAAATGGGAACTGAACTACCTTTTCAATGCAGGAATGTGACATCAAGTATCGGGGTAGGGAAAGGACAACTCCACGAGGAGGGAGGCATGAGTAAACAAACAGGGCTAGAAAATAGCCATTAAGATGAATTTTAGATGGAACAACAAGACAGATTTACCAAGGCCAGTAAAAAATGTGTCTCAGAACTGCAGCTGTGAGAAATTAATCAGCAGAACACCTTTATTTATGCAGATAGATAAAAATAGCTGTATTTCATGTGATATTCTTCTGAAGAAAGGTATTATACAACAGAGGGGTGAGGATATAGGGAAAGACCTGTGTTCAATATTGTATTAGATGTTAGCAATAGGTGACAGAAAAATGATGGCATATTCCATAAAAAAAAAGAAAGACATTTTCAAAGAGATTCAAGAGAAAGATTAAGAACTCCATTTTAACTTTGTTGAGTTTGAGGTAATAGCTAAATATCTATGTGGACATGCCAAATTGAAAGACAGAAAGATTTCATTTTGGAAAAGAACATCTATGACAAGATATATCTCTACGATTTTTAACTTCTCCTTTTGAAGACCTTACCACAAGTAGTCAATCTTGATCTTTTAAACATAAATTGGGATTGAAGAAAAGATAAGAATAAATCAAAAGATGGAGCTCTGGATACTGTAGATTGACATGATGATTTTATTGGCCAGAGTTCACCAAAGTTAAGGATTGCCACATAAGCCATGGTTGGAATGTGAAGATTGGCAGAATAACCTAAATAAGCTCTGATTAAACCTGTACTGCAGTTTTTAACATAAAAGGTACATTTTACTTTTGTGTTCTTCTTTTGTAACTTTCCATCATTAAAGTTTACACTATTTCTATATTTTGTGCTTTATCATAGAATCATAGAA